>JAKCPI010007177.1:0-50123 GCA_023213315.1 Euborellia annulipes | reverse complement strand
GAACTTATTTTAAACTTTGCTTTTGAAGACTAGCTGTTTGGCCTTTTGTTCTTTCTGATATAAACAGCTATTCCCCTCCATTTTTTATTATATCTATAGAATACCTTCCTCTGAAAATATTATTGACAGTTTGTATTTATAAATAGCTTCTTTTTTTTTTTTGAATCACTATAATGAAATACTTTTTATTTGACTTTTTTATTGACTTTTATTTGAATTTTTTATCTCGGGCATCTTCGGTCATATAGTCTTTAAACGATACTTATTATATTTATGATCCAGACGTTAAAACTCATTATTTTAATTTTCTTTCCATCCTTTTAATAAGTGAAAAATTCTTTTAAATAAAATGGTGGATTGAAAAGAAGTTTCGAGTTCGAATCAAATGACTTTTATAGAAAAGGAATGTATCTGTCCTCGTTGGTAATGGTCTCTTGGTAATGATCCTTTCGTAGGAGCAATTTTTCTCTCCGCGTTCTTCCATGTCCTCGCCACTTCTCATTCGCTTCTCCACATCTTCTTTTTCAAGTCTTTATTTATCAATCATTTTAACCACAAATGATTTATAAAAAAAAAAAAATAATAATATTTTTTATGAAATCTTTCAAACATTCTGATAAGACTATTTAAAAGAAATGACGATCATCAACCAGAGAGTGAACTTTATCATAGAAAGACATTCTTTTTTACGATTTAACCATAACAAAATTATTTTTATTTCTCTTATCATTCAACACTTTGAAATATTTATTAATAGGCTAATAATGAATAGAATAAATAATACCTACTTTTTACTTTCTCTTACCTATGTATATATGTAATATATGTATATATAGAGAGAAAGTATTGGATTCATGTCAAAAATTCGATGTCGAGATTTTGATATATCTTCACGTTTTGAGGTCCCCTGAATCCAAAAAAGTGGTTTTCGCGACATGGTCTGTCTGTGTGTGTGTGTGTGGGTGGGTGGGGGTGTGTGTGTGTTCAATTTTAAGCATGAAGGAATTGAGCTACGAGGTTGAAATTCTATATTTAAGTTAAACACCCCCGGGACCGGAAAAATCAGCTTTTAATCAAAATCGGCCAAAGAGTACTAGTACTTTACTGATGTACTTTTTCAGTTTTTTTCGATTTTCTCAAAATTTGCTCCAACGATTTTTTTTTAAATTCAAAAATCAATTATTTTTTAGATGCTCTTTAAAATGTATATTCTCATTTTGCGATTGAAATCTTCTGAAGACCACTTTACTCTTGTATTTCATAGGAAAGATAGTAGAAATGGTTGCCATGGTAACAAAATATAAATATTTTCCCCATACTTATAAATTTTACATCTGAATTCAAATGTTCCGTACTGTCGGGAACTAAATATATGTCGACACAAAAAATCGGGTGTGACAAGCACAGTACACAACTTTCGATTACCGAAGGTAAGAGAAAGTTGTGTGCTGTGCGCCAGTCAGTATTTAACAAACACTCACACTTTTTTCTCATTCACAATCACACACACATTCCCACAGTTTTTTCGGCAACTCAGGCCATATAAGACTTTTACGATATCCTTTATTGATTATTTATACATATTGGGGTCCAGGCATTCTTATTTAAATTTCTTAAATAATGGAAGTTTTATTTGTCTATTATTTAAGAAATTTAGAAAAAAAATTGTACAATCCCACATTTAATTCTTATTTAAGCCATTTAATATCCAAATGGCTTAAATAAAATCATCGGACTGCCTGGGGTCCGAACCCGCGACTTTTGGTACATGAGGTTAGCACGCTAACCCCTACACCAAGCCCCGAGGGCTAATACCTACTACTTTCTAGGGGGTTAATTTTTTTTTCCATACTCTTTCGGCATCTGAGGCTATTTAGAACCCGTCCCTATTTATTTAAACTTAAGCTGGTAACTGTTGGTTCTAGTTAAAACATTAAATTTTAATGAAGTAAAATGAAAACACAAGGTTATATGATTCAAGATATTATTTACTCCACTCCCTCCAACACATCATTATTTTCATGATATTTTTTAGTAATGAGATCTTTGATGAAATAACATTCTACACTCAAGTATTTGATACTTAATCCAACTCGAGGATATTTTATACGGAGTGGGGTAAATAAAGTTTTAAAAAAGTTATTAATTACTATAAAACCCTGTCTACCTGTATTATTAATAAACGTATAAGACTACAGGTATGTTACGGTATAAAAGCACCATGAAAAAATATGATTAAACTTTAAAAAAAAAATCTCGGAAAAAAAAATTGATTGAAATATTAAATGGAAAATAAATTTTTGGTTCTATTGATATTTAACCAAATTGAATAAATATGAATCGTCTCTCCTTCGTTTCTCCTCTTTTCATGCTAAATGAATTGATTATTAAACTGATATCTTTCAAAATAATTCTAATTTTCAAACAGATATTCAATTTATACCTGATGACATATTTTCATTTGATTAAAAATATGGGGATTTTTGTATTATTCAATTTTCAAAAGAGAAGATAAAAATATTAGTACTTGAATTTTCCTCTTATCCAGTGATTGAAAGCTTTATAATTCAGTTGAGAGTGGAGGGTGGGAGGAGAGGTATTTTGCAAGAAACCGTAATTTCCTTTTTATAAATAATATATTCAATCGTGTTTATAACGGAGCGGCCATCAAATCGATTCTGACCTAGTCGATAACAACTGATCCATTCTCATTCAGAATGCACAATTCTCATTTATTTTCTCTCTTTCTTCTCATTATTAAAGTGTTTTATTTTTAAAGAAGGATTTATTTTGGCTCTGATGCTATTTTTCAAAGAGATATTTTTAAATAAAAAAGTAATAAAAAAAAAATGATATCTATCATTTAATTAAATTTCTTGGTATTTTAGTTAATTATGTTCTATGAATGAATAAGATAGAGCTGTGGCGTAGCAAGGGGGTGCAAGGGGGGTCATCATGCCCCGGGCGCTACTCACAAAGGGGCGCCAAATGGTCTGCAAAATAAAAAATTGCTGGATAATTTTTATTTTTTAATTTTTAATTGATTTCTGGAAAATATATTTTAAATTTGGTACAGTGAGCGCCACAATTATGTCCCCACCTGATAGCTTTAGCCTTAAGTATATGGTATGAAATATGGTAAAATAAATAATGATTTTAAAATAATATAATTAAAATAAAATAATTTTAAATTTGAAAAGGTAAAATAAAATCATCTGTACCAGATTTTACGTTTTACCTTTTCGGTCATTAAAATTATTTCACTTTACACCATATATTATACCATATCAATGGCGGATCCAGAGGTGTTTATCGGAAGGGGGGGGGGAGAATCTGGTGTGACTCGTCGCATAGCACACTATTTTTTTCTTAATTTCGGTAATTTAAAGGCGCATTCTGTACTTGTTTGCCAGAATATAAATACAAATCAAATTTTTAAGTATTATTTTTTCAAATTTTACATTAAAAATAATTTTTTTTTCGAAAAGTATTTTTTTCAAATCTCGGGGGGGGGGGTAATTACCTCCTTTACCCCCCCCCCCCTTGTATCCGCTCTTGCACCATATACTTAAGGCTAAAGCTATCAAGTGGGGTCTTAATTGTTGCGCTCACGGTACCAGTGTAATATAATAATTTTGTATATTTTATTTATTTATTACCATGCCCAACAGCATAAACCATTTACTGGGCAGGTTACAAACATGGTTATCCAATACATTAATCATATTTTACATTTAATATATGGTCTTCGAATGGGGGGGGGGGTGCTAAAAAGATATTGTACCCCGGGCGCGAGTTAAGCTCACTACGCCACTAGCTGTACAAAAGTTATTTTTTAGTTTACTTAGCTGCCAGGGTGCTAGTAAAAAATCTAGAATGTCCAGTTCACTTGAGTCGGAGCAAGTGCACAGTGCTTGATAATGGCTGCAGAATAAGCAGTTGAAACGTTGTACAGTATTTATATATTTTTAATAAATATTTAATACAAAAATGTGGTCTATAATTAAAAATTCTCCTAATAATAATCTAGAATGAGTTAATGGCGAATCAAGTGGATCTTACTAGTGGGGGATTGTCTTAGACCTAGGGCCGGAACTAGGAAATTTTTTAGGGGGGGGGCAAAATTTAATTTGCCGCCCCCTCCTTAAAATTTTCTATACAAAATTCATATCATTTTACCTTTTTTTTAGTAAATCTTTCTTTAATTGCCGCCCCCTGATATCTGCCGCCCGGGGCACAGGCACCCACTGTCCCCCCCCCCCCCCTAGATCCGGCCCTGCCTAGCATAGGCGCCGGAACTGGGGGGGCAAGGGTACATTGCCCCCCCCCCCCCCCCTGGCATCCTATAGGGGGGGGACAGAGGGGGGCAAAATTTCTTCTTTTATTTCATTTATTTTTAAAAATGATATATTTTTACTTTTGAAAAATAAAATTTTCTAAATTAAAAAAAAATTAAAAGAGTAAGAAATTCATTTTTTTTCAAATTTTTTCCAAAAATTTTTGATAAAATCACTAGAAAATTTTTTTTAATTTTAATTTTATTAAAATTGTGATTTTATTTAAAATTTTTAAAGTTTTATAGTAATTTGTTTTTGTTTTATACTATTTGATCATATTAAATTATTTTAATTTACTAAAAAAAAATTTTTTGCCCCCACCTGATTCAAATTCGTTCCGGCGCCCCTGCTGCCTAGACCACACTCACATATACAGAATTTGTTTGTTATTGCCTATATAAATACGGATCTATCTCTGACTAAAAACACTTAAAAAATAACTGTTATATCTGTTGTCAGTTGAGAATGAAAAAAAAAAGAAAATTAGCTACAATTCTCATTTTTCCTCCCTTTAATAAAACATTATTATATCAAAACTCAAGAGCCATTAAAAGAGAAAATTTGTTTTTAAGAATGCATAAATATTAGAACAAAAAAAAAACAAAAAAAAAAACATCCCTTTGCTTGTTGAAGATTTATAAATAATTTATGTTTAATTTTTTCCAAAGTTTTCTTATTAAATTTCAAACATATCTGCTTATGATGCATTTCATTTTAAACTCACAAAAATTCATAATAAACAAATAGGGTATAAAAAGTCCGTTTATTATTCTTTTTTTTTTATTTATCTATTTATTAATACCCCATTGATTACTTATTTGATTAAAAATGAATTAATAATCAAGTATACACATGATTTCGAATTCGGATCCCATTTGATAAAATAGTATTTTTTTTTTTTTATCTTCCATTATTTTTTTTATTCCCAGTTCCCTCTTGATTGTTTAATTGAATCGTTTTCGATCAATAAACCTCACGTTTTGATATTTACAAAGAAAATAGCTCGGCCTCGGCTGTAATTATTGTATTTCGATTAATCACATCAGAATAGTATTTAATACGAAAGGGTCATCTGCAACGGGCAGATATTAATTGCATCTGCCGTTTGTTCATCATTAGCTTCATACTAAAATCCTATCATTATTTCTACGTTATAATTTTTTTTTCCAAATTTCCGCAAAATTATTTCATCATAATTCATGAATAATTTCAATTTAGTTTGTTTTGTAATTATTATAATGAAAAGGCTACTTAATAATACCGGATATTAAAAAAAAAATATAAATAATATTTTATCTGCTGATTTTTGATAAGATTAAATCAACCCCTGGGCTGTAACAGATATATTGAGCTACAGGTCAGGGGTTCGCTTCCCGTTCCAATTTTTTTTTTATAAATTATTTTGTTTACCAATTAATTTTTCAAAAAATAGAAAACTGTCTAAAAGGCTTCAGATGCCCAAATAGACATAATAAATAAATCAATCACTAATACGGAACAGCCTCCAATATTTCTGGCAATATTCACCCTCTAATATCCCTACCCAAGAGATACTGAGTCACTTAACTTTGGAACGATCTCCAAGAGGGAAATCTACAGTTATATTAATTTTCATCCTCGTCTTCAGGCAAATCGTTTATTCATACAGTTGTTGTGGGTTGCCTGCCTCCAGGAATTGTCGGGTTTAGAAAGAATAGATGAGATGTCAAATCAAGTTATTTATTTGTTCCAATCCAAGCTTGACGATTGTTCAACACTAACGAGAGAATCCTCTCCAGGTGGGGATGGTCTTTTATAATATTTTTTAAGATCATAATCTATATATTTCATATATAGGCTAAGAGAAAGTAAAAAGTAAAAATAATTGATTTATAAATTTTAATCAAAATCGTGAGAAAAATTAAAAAAATTGTAAAAGTACATCAGTTATTTACTAGTATTCTTTGGCCGATTTGAATGAAATTCCTGTCCATGCTTGCGACATTGGTACTTAGTTTAAGTATAAAATTTGAATATCGAGAGTTCTTTCGTTTTTGATTTATTTTGTTAACTCACATTTTTTGGCATTTCACTTTAAGTTCATTCAAATTATTGTGAAATTGAATTAAAGCTAAAAGGGAATCCTCTCTTTTAATGGCGATATTAAGAAGAGCCGAAAAGACTTAAAAGAAGAAATATACACATACTTGAAAAAATACTCGATACTTTTAATTTGAGGATGTCGGATTGGTGAACATTAATTTCTTTTACAAAATGATGCTTTTTTCTTCAGTCTATTTTGACTTGTTATTAGATCAAGGCTAATAAATTTGCTAGAAATTCATTTGTGAGAGGTATTTATTTTGAAAAGAAATGAATTTCTAGCAAATTTATTAACCTTGACCTAATAACAAGTCAAAATAGACAGAAAAAGCACCATTTTGTAAAAGAAAATACTCGATCCTTACTGGTACTTTTCTTCTGATACTTTGCTGGTATCGATAGGCCTACTTTTTCGATACCACATCCCTAAATAGATACCAATTCGAACCCCAATGATGCACATATTGAAATTAGAGAGAGTTTAATATTTGGGAAAATAACATCTAGTAAGATTCAGTCTCTTTAGCTCGATAATGCTGCAATGTATTTGACATCTAATTATTATTTCTTTTGTGGGAAAATGATTACGTAGCAATTCTAAATTCAATATAATAAAATAATAATAATATATTTTATATGAGTTGACTAATATGTTTTAACGGGCGTATTATTTAATGAATAAGCAATTGAGATTAATTTATATATTAATAAAATGGTTATTGTGTTTAAATGTTTTATAATTTTAAAATAAAGCAAAAGGAGGTTTCTCCCCCTCCCCCACCTCCTTAAAGTTTGAATTTTGTTTAAAATATTATATAAGCCAGCTGTATGTGAATTTGTTTAAACTTTGTTTGCGTTGAAGGGTGATATATTTGTTTTTTATTTATTTGGTTTTATTTAATAATCATAAATGACGTAATTTAACTTCAAAAAGGAAACAGGAAGTTGAGGCCTATTGAGATGTGGATGTGGATAAAATCTATTTGTTGACACAAAATTTTGTTAGCCATTGAAAAAAATTCATTAAAAGTTAAATCGCGAATCAAATTTATATTATTAGGGGAATTTTTAATTATAGACCATCTTTTTCTTTATCTTTATCGACCACTACTTTCTTTTTTTTCGAAATTTATAATTGGAGGTTGGAGTTAAAGACCTATAATTTTTCTTTAAATAGGTATGGAACAGTTTATTATCTTTTGAACTATACATATATTTGGTACAGAAGATGATGAAAAAAAAATCATGGTGACTCTCTGAGGGCTGATTCACTTCAAATTTTACTCTCTTGGTTATCCACATCTAGTTGCATTCGGTGGATGGTTCCAGAGATATAACTTAAATATATTAAAACAAAAAAAAAAAGCTAAAATATTTCTGAGTCCTTTTAACATGAATTTTTTTAAATATTCAAATTTTTGTTGCCTAAACACTTTGATATTATTAATTTTAATTTTATTTTATATTGCTCTTGCCACTAAATCCTAAAATATTTAATCTTGAGGTCCTTTGGATTTGGTTTAAACCCCAGCTTCTCTCCCTCTGGATACGCTGGATAATAAATGAAGATTTATGCTTTTTACTTTCTCTTACCTCTATATATGTTAATATATATAGAGAGAAAGTATTGGATTCATGTCAAAAATTTGATGTCGAGATTTTGGTGGATATACACGTTTTGAGGTTCCCTGAATCCAAAAAAGTGATTTTCGCAACATGGTCTGTCTGTGTGTGTTCAATTTTAAGCATGAAGGAATTGAGCTATGTGGTTGAAATTTTGGATTTAAGTTAGACATCCTCCTGGAGCATGAAAATAAGCTTTTAAATAAAATCGCCCAAAAAGTACTAGTACTGTTACTTTTTCATTTTTTTTCGATTATCTCATAATTCGCTCTATTTTTATTAAAATTCAAAAATTTATTATTATTTAGATGCTCTTTAAAATGTATATTCTCATTTTGCCTTCAAAATTGTTTGAAGCACACTTTACTCTTGTACTTCATAGGAAAGATAGAAGAAATGGTTGCCATGGTAACAAAATATATTTTCCCATGTATATAAATTTTACACCTTGAATTCTAATACATGTACCAGTATATCAATGGAAAAATATCTCGACATTAAAAACCTGGTGTGACACAACTTTACATTACCCAAGGTAAGAGAAAGTTGTGTACTGTGTACAGTCACACCAGATTTAAAAAAAATTAAATTGCCTTTTAAAAATGTTTTTATTATGATATCATATCATCTTAAAATTTAATCAAATTCTCTTCTCCATTATTCTCATATTTATTTTAATATCCGTAATTTCTCACAAAGTCTTATAGATAGATGTCTCTTCTCTCTCCGTATTCTAATTAATTTCTCGTATGACCTTGGCAGCCATTCTTGCAGAAAATCGCTAGTTATAAAGTCAAAATGCTTAAAAGCAGCCAAGTCAATTTTGTATAGAAGATATTCGCATAAGGGCCTGTGCCTGTCTACTCCAAACACTGCTTGCTTGCTTACTCTTCGAAAATGTCTCTCTGCGGTTATTGACTTATACCAAGCCACCACCACCACCACCACCCTAAAACCAACCAGAGCTTCAAACGACAACGACTCAAAATCTTGATAGACGTCTTATTAGTGCCAACCAACCAACCAAGATGGGGAAAGTTAAGAAGCTAGGAAGGAAACCAACTGAGCAACAAGACTCTTTAATACCATAAATACTACAGCAACCAACAACAACAACAAGTCTGAGTCAGAATACGATGACTAACTAGTGTATGGGCCTGATTCATCAAAATTATTAAGCAGAGAGAGAAGGAGAACTTGAAAGCATTGTAATTTGACAATGAATAATCTCTTCGCTGACAAATTCAAACTACTTTCTTTTCAATGTAATATATCCAAACACTTTGAGCTATAATTAATGACTTTTGAATTTATTAGTTCCTTTGACTATTAAAATGAATAAAGAATTTTTTTTTAGATGATTGTGATTACATTTGCATAATTTGCTTTTTTTATCGTCTTATTTCAAATTTTAAATCAGTCAAGTTTAATATGGCTTATTATATTGATATACAGTATAGTGATTATTTGAGGGGTGTATAAATTTTCTTTTTATTTATATAGCAACTTTATATTGACACTACTGTACTAAATTAGAGCAGGACAACTCTCTGAGGAACTGTATAATATTTTGGGTACTACTATTCTTTATTATAGCTTGATGTCTATAGTAGTCCTATATGTTGGCCATTTATTAAACTTTAATTAATCGGGGTGAGAAAAATAAATTTTAGATAAATTTTTACTTTCTCTTACCTTTATGTAATATACAGTACATGTATATATCTATATATATATTGTATATAGAAAGGTATTGATTTCATGTCAAAAATTCGATGCCGGGAATTTGATGGAAATATCACAAAATGGTCTGTCTGTGAACAAAATATCTCAAGAACGAAAAGAGCTAGTAGGTTGAAATTTTATATTTAAGTTAGATACCCGTCTGAGACGTAATACGAAGCTTTTGAACAAACCCGGCCAAAAAGTACTAGTACTTTACTGATGTACTTTTAAAGCTTTTTTTTGATTTTCTCAAAATTTGCCTTAACGATTTTGGTTAAAATTCCTAAATCAATTTTATTTTAGATGATCTTTAAAATGTATATTCTCATTTTACCTTTGAAATCTCTTGAAACACACTTTATTCTTGTACTTCAGAGGAAATACAGGAGAAATAGTTTAGTTGCCTTGGTAACAGAATATAAAGATAATATAAATATTACATCTTGAATTCAAATGTACCGTATATGGCCAACAGCCAATTAAAAAAAAAAACAAAACAAAATGTAATGTTTGGCAAGCACAGAAGACCACTTTCAATTACCGAAGGTAAGAGAAAGTTGTGTGCTGTGCGACTAGTCACACTAGATTTTTATTTTTATAATCACCAAAAAAGTAATACAAATATTTTTGCATTTTTTTCTGATCATATATTTACTGGAGGATTAAATGACACAGGTATTAAATTAGATATTAAACTGATTCTAGTCTTTGAAACTTGATTGAATTAGGTAAATTAAAATAAAAACACATGCTGATACAGTATATTCAGTATATGTATCTAATGGAATCAGATATTATTGGTTTTGGTGAGGAATTCTAAAACTCCGACTAATTAATTTTGTTCTTTTTCCCTCTCTGGACAATAAGGTGTCCCCAGAATAATAATATTTAAAATCTGGACCGTTGGCTCTCATTGAAACATTTTGTAAATTAAAATATACAAATAAAAACAATCGGTTATTTGTTCAAATTATATTATTGATTAGAAATTAATACTTAATTCGTATTTCTACATTTGTGTGACATCATCTCCAGAGGTGATTTCTTAAAATAATCCTGCCTTTTTCTCTATATTCTTTTAGAGAGACATTTGCTATTTCTGCAGATCCTTCAAAAATTAACTCTTTGGTGCGAATCCTTCACAAGTCAACTTCTAAATATATACGATCGATTCTTTGCATTAATTTTGTAAATGATCGACCTTTTTTTAGGGGAGAGGGGGGAGGGAGAATGAAGATTTTTCGCTATCGACGTATTGATAGACTATTAATATTCAAAACCCTCTTTACATGTCTATCCCTTCCTTCTATATTTTCAACAGGCGTCAGTCCATGCGACGGGCCGGCCTGTTCTATTTCCTCCGGTCGCAAAAATCCCATTCCACCTACCCCGCATTGCGGGAATAAGGCTAAGAAAAAAGATCTTCGATTCTTTTTCTTCAAAATAATTTATCATACTATAATATCCCCCCCCCCTAAAGTGTTAGCCTCTGACTTCCATTTTATGTTCTTCTTTACCATTCTATCTCGCTGATTGGCCAGAGACAGAGGAAGTGGAGTCAGTGAGGGAAATTTAAAACTTTAAACAGTGAGCAAGAAAAAATTTAAAGCATTTGCCCGCCGAAGCCGAGCAATGGGGTCCAGGGGGTGCAGCAGGTGTAGGACTATATATAAATTATTTTGAACATGGAACATATAGATAGCTATAGCTAGGCTCAATGGCACTATTTAAGATCTCGTTTTGTCTAAAAATTTCTTTTATAAAATATTTTTTACAGTATTTATTTTATTATAATACGCTTTTGAGTTTTATTCTATTAATTTTTCTGACCCTAAATCAGTGGCATTAGAGTAGGGATTATGCTAATAGCATCTATTAGATAGATTCATCATTAGGGATTTTCTGGTTGCCCACCTCCTAAATCAATTCATTTAATATTTCATGGTAATTTTTATTAGTCTACTTACTATCTTTAAAATGAACTAGCCCTTTAAAATATTTATAGCCTCGACGAGTCTAAATTGAATTTAATACTTATTATTATTAATTTCCACATCGAACAAAATTGATATCTATTAAAAAAAGCTGGTGTGACTGGTCGCACGCACACTTTCTCTTACCTTCGGTAATCGAAAATTGTGTTCTGGGCTTGTCACACCAGATTTTTTTGTGTCGGCATATATTTACTTCCGACAATATAGTACATTCGAATTTCATGATGTTTTATAAAGACCATCTAAAAAATAATTGAATTTTGAATTTTAATCAAAATCGTTTGAGCGAATTTTGAGAAAATGAAAAATAACTGAAAAAGTACATCAATAAAGTATTAGTACTCTGGTCGATTTTGTTCCATCTGTTGTTTAAATTATTTAATACATACAGGTATATGAATTTATGCTCTTTCTTTGGCAGGCAAAAGTTGAGCCTCAAATATTTTTTTTTTTTTTTTAACATCAAGGACCCTCTGCTGACTTGGAAAGAGTAAAGATGATGGGTGGTGCAAAAATCTCAAAATTTTTGTACTTTTTTCAGTTTTTTGCTTATAAGCCATTTGTTACTGTGAATTACTTAGTCAATATATCGTTTAAGATAAAGACAATTTGCGAGATATATATTTTGTGTTCTACTTTGAGAAAAACACACCACCTGAACTCGAACCAGGACTTACCGTTTTCGCGGAGGATAGAATACCTTTATCCTTGGTCGCCGGCCCGCATAAATAAATAATGACAGGCCGTAAAAGACAAAAAATAAATCACAATGGATGCTAGCATTTATTTTTTATTTTGGAGACGGACCAGGAAGCGGCTTAAAAATACATAAAATAAATCTATTATATATATAGGACCTGTTGTATACTCTGTTTAAAATTTAAATTGATTTTATTTTAATTAAAATTATTTAAAAAAAAAAATTAATGGAACCAAATAAGTGGTTTTTGAAATAAACTCTTTCGTTGCATTATAAATTTATTATCACAGTCTAAAAACAAATCACTCTCAGAGTCCGAATAGATTTTTATGCATTAATTAATTATTTATAATTTTCATTATTATTAGAAATCTCAATGAATTTGAAAGTATATAATAGCTTTTTTTAAGGGGAAGATTTTAAAGAGTACAGCAATTTCTGATTAACTTTTTCAGTTTTTTTCGATTTTCTCAAAATTTGCTCCAACGATTTTTTTTAAAATTCAAAAAATCAATTATTTTTTAGATTCTCTATAAAATGTATATTCTCATTTTGTGATTGAAATCTTCTGAAGACCACTTTACTCTTGTACTCCATAGAAAAGATAGGAGAAATGGTTGCCATGGTATCAAAATATAAATATTTTCCCATACTTATAAATTTTACATCTTGAAAATCGAATGAACCGTACTGTCGGAAACTAAATACATGTCGACACAAAAAATCTGGTGTGACAAGCACAGTACACAACTTTCGATTGAACCTCTCTTACCTCTCTTACTCTTACCTTCGGTAATCGAAAGTTGTGTACTGTGCGCCAGTCACACCAGATTTTTATTTTTGGAGACGGACCAGGAAGCGAGCTTAAAAATACATTAAAATAAATCTATTATATATATATACGACCTGTTGTATACTCTGTTTAAAATTTAAATTGATTTTATTTTAATTAAAATTATTAAAAAAAAAAATTAATGGAACCAAATAAGTTGAAATAAACTCTTTCGTTGCATTATAAATTTATTATCACAATTAAAAACAAATCACTCTCCGAGTTCAATATATTTTTTATGCATTAATTAATTATTTATTAATTTTCATTATTATTAAAATCTCAATGAATTTGAAAGTATATAATAGCTTTTTTTAAGGGGAAGATTTTAAATAAGCAATTTGATTAGCCGTCCTAATGAAAGGCTATGCCTACTTGCCAATGTACTATACACATACCTAAAATTATCATGTATAAATTGAACAAATAATTTATATATGTAGATTTTATGAATGTTTTATGCTTAAAATTGTAAGATCAAGAGAGAAATGATTCCTTAATTCTTTATCTGTCAGCGAGACTTTTTACCTTAAGTGATTGTTCGAACTTTGAAAATAAAATTTAATCATGACGTAGGTTACTTATTACGTTAAAAATTATAATAAAAATCAGCATTAAAATAAAATTAGAATTTCAAATGACCATAGATTACACTAATTAAACTCTAGAAATTCTTTTATTATCATAAATAAATATCTTAAAATTTTCAATTCGTTACGTTTTGCAATTTTTCCCCCTTTTATTGTTTACTTAATCATATACACGTATGTAGTTATATATATATATCTAAGAGGAAAAATGTTTGTTCAACCCTTATACATAAAAGTTCATAAATTCTCCATTAAAAACGCATTTCTCTGTAAATGTAATGCATATATTAAAGGCTTAAATTTATGTTTTTGACACACCAAATTTAATTACTTTAATAGATATAATTTATTAATAAATTAGAGGTGATGTCATCATCAGGATTTATTAATAAATGAGAGGTGATATAATCATTTTCTGTTTATTCATCATACATCATTCAGGAAAATTAATAGAGTATAATAATTATAAAAACTAACAAAGTTGTTAATTAAATTTCATTAAAAAAACAACAAATTATATACTTACTAGCCGCATCGCCAGCCTTTGGCGGGCTTCCCGACAAACCAGGCCCCCCCGGACCCCCTCCAGTTGGCTCGGGCCCGCCTGCGGCGGGAACAGGCTGGTGTCTAGACAGGGGGCCTACGCCCCCTGGACCCCTTCAACTTTTCTTAATTATGAAAGACTCTTCTAAAACAAAAACATTTCTTACGGTTTTGGTTTCTACTCATGAGTTGAATGGTTGACCCAGACATTTGCTTATTTTCACATCCTTCAGTTGATCCTGGTTATCAAATTGTTTTAAAAACAACAAAATAATATTTTCGGATAAAAAATAACAAGCCCACTAGTTAATTAAAAAGTTTAAAAAATCTGGTGTGACTGGCGCACAGCACACAACTTTCTCTTACCTTCGGTAATCGAAAGTTGTGTACTGTGCTTGTCACACCAGATTTTTTGTGTCGACATGTATTTAGTTCCCGGCAGTAGGGAATATTAAATATTCAAATTCAAATTTTGAATTCAGATTTATAAGTATGGGAAAATATTTATATTTTGTTACCATGGCAACCATTTCTCCTATCTTTCCTATGAGGCACAAGAGTAAAGTGTGCTTCAAACAATTTTGAGGGCAAAACGAGAATATACATTTGAAAGAGCATCTAAAAAATAATTGATTTTTGAATTTTAATCAAAATCGTTAGAGCGAATTTTGAGAAAATCGAAAAAAACTGAAAAAGTACACCAGTAAAGTACTAGTACTCTTTGGCCGATTTTGATTAAAAGCTTATTTTCACGCTCCCGGGGGTGTTTAACTTATATATAAAATTTCAGCCTCATAGCTCAATTCTTTCATGCTTAAAATTGAACACACACAGACACACAGACAGACACACAGACACACAGACAGACACACAGACAGACAGACCATGTCACGAAAACCACTTTTTTGGATTCAGGGAACCTCAAAACGTGTATATCCATCAAAATCTCGACATCGAATTTTTGACATGAAACCAATACTTTCTCTCTCTATATATTAACATATATAGAGGTAAGAGAAAGTAAAAAAAGTAAAAAGTTTCGACAAAAAATCTGTTAGTGATAAAAGGTGTTAAAAAATTAAAACCTCTTCTGATTTAGAATTAAAAAAAAAAAAAAAAAAAACTATTATCAAACAATATTTACATAACTTGTGAATTTACAAGTGGAAAAACCAGCCTTCGGCGGGCTTTTTCACTTTCCAGGGAGCTGCGCCCCTGGCCTCCCTTGTTCGCCTTTGGCGAACAAATGCATCAAATTTATTCTTGTTCACTTTTTGGAAATTTTTAAATTTTCCTCTCTGACTTAATTTTAAATTCCCCTCTTTGACTCAACTTCCTTTTATTCTGGCCAATCATTGCCCTGATACGCACATACACACACATTACACACACGGGAAATCAGTCTTTAGCGCTTTATATTATATAATTTATAGTATGATGATATGATCCGAGTTTTTTTTATGATTTGAGTATCATTTTAGATTTTTTAATTTTACTTTCTTTGTTTTAGGTAAGCAGTCAACTTCTGAGTCCCTCACATCCCAGTAAAATGTAAGTGACACTCCTTAATTTTGTTTTAAAAACAACACGGCTCGATTTTATTAATATACCATTTACGTGAATTTACGTGGCCTATGTGCCACAATCTTTTTAAATCTGTGGTGTAATTTACCAAATTTTCTAAGTTTAAAATTAATTCCAAGTACAGTATGAGATTGATCATATCTTTTTATATTTTGAGAGTTTCAACTAGAGCCAACGGTTACCAGTTTAAAATTAATATCTTTTTTCGCCTAAAATTGGGATACAAACCGTCATCAGCATCCGAAAAGGCGTCTGTTTGAACCTTATTCTTCTTCGAAATATTTTTATACAAGTGGCAAAGCCCGCCTTCGGCGCTCCCTGGACCCCCTTGCTCGTCTTCGGCGAGCAAATGCATCAAATTTATTTTTGCTCACTGCCGAAGGTGAGCAATTGCAAAATTTTAAAAAGTTTTACATTTCCCTCACTGACTCAACTTCCTCTGATTCTGGCCAATCATTGATAGAGAGAGAATGGTAAACAGGAACATAACGGAAGTCAGTGACTAGCGCTTTATATTATAGTATGATAGGCATTTTGCAAGCATGAATTCGACAAGAGGCCATTGAGAGCTGATGTTTGTGAAATTGTTCAAAAACTATTTATTTTTATTACAATTTTTATTTTTATTATTATTATTTTTTTTTTTTTAAGAAGAGCACACATCATCTCTCATTCTCTCTGAAATATCCACACACTCGACAATTTTATAATTCACGTGCCATCGTCAGACATAAATCAAACTGCTGAAGAAGGGTAAATTCGTTGCATGAGGGCTGTTGGCCTGTATGTGTGTGTGTGTGTGTGTGTGTGTGTGTGTGTTTGTATCTGTGTGTTTGTGGATGATGAGGATCCTACGGGATGATACGAGGTCGATGGATCTGTTTATGTGTTTGTGAATGGAGGGGTTGCTTGTTTCCAATCTCACCCTCCCCCCCTCCCACTCCCACCCTTCCAAATACACTCGTCGCATGTGTTGATTTTATATTATCGCAAAATTTATGTGTTCAGATCGTACATACCATCCCTTTGTGCTTGCTTGCTTGCTTTTCCTCCACCTGAAAAAAAAAAAAATATATCAGTTCGACTCTTGAATTTCTATACTTATATATATATATATATATATATTGGAGACTAAAATCCATTAAACAAAATCTCTCTCCATCCAACCAATGGTAAAACATTTTTTTTTTATTTTAACGTTCTAATATATACGGATTCTATTTATTTAAATAAGCTTCTCTTTCTCTTTCGTTTACATCAGACATTTTTTTATTTAAATATTAATATTTAAAGTACTATTTTTGATACATAGAGTTTTTTTAGTTTATTTTTTTAGCCCCAATGCCATTCAGGGCTAATGTGCAAGGCCTAAGTTAATAATTCCCTTTCGAAAATGCACTAAAATTTTCAAAAGACATAAGAAATTAGAATATGGACCGCGGAAAAGAGATAAAAAACATATTTTGTAGCCGTCGTTTCGAGAGCTTATTACATTCATCTTCAGGGACTATGGTAATACACATACAAATTAATTATTTGAAATAGAACGAATTTTAATTAAAAAAAAAAAATTGTATTTTTCATATTATTAATGTGTATTAGAAAATAATTAACAAAAATATAATTTGTAACCTTTTGATATGAAGATGAACGCGACAAGCGCTCGAAACGTCAATTATAAAATATAAAATTTTTTTTGGCTGCTCTTTTTCAAGGGAGTCTCCCGTCCATATTCTAATTAAGTATCTACAGTCAGACAATTCAAGATCTGTAAAATGATAGGTGACTTAATGTTAAAATTATGTAGGTAGATAGAAATTTTTTTTCGGGGGGGGGGGGGGCCTGAACTCAAAAATTTTTCTGCGGGAAATTTTTTTTTTAAAGAAACTAAATTTTTCTGCCCTGCCGGAAATTTTTTTTCGGGCCGAGCCCCGCTGTTGCCTGTAGGGCGGATACAAGGGGAAGTAAAGGGGGTAATTACCCCTCCCCCCAAGATTTGAAAATAAAATACCTTTTAAAAATTTATTTTTAACGTAAAATTTAATTAAGCTTAAAAATTTGATTTGTATTTATATTCTGGCAAACAAGTACAGAATGCGCCTTTAAATTACTGAAATTAAGAAAAAATAGTGTGCTGTGCGACGATCACACCAGATTACCCCCCCCCCCCCCCGAGAAACACCTGTGGATCCGCCCTTGTATATCCCTATATATGTATATGGATTTGAAAAATTTCCGCCCCCCTCCCTTATATACGCCCCTGGTATTAATGACATTATAGTATAATAATAATAATATACAGTTATGATTTTCAATATAATTTATTTTATTACAAAATATTGTTTGGTCAAGGGTCCGGTGGCTTGGTGTAAAGTATAGCACACTGAAAACCTAGAGATCCTGGGTGCGATTCCCGAGGGCCGTTTGGCCAACCTCGCTCAGAAATAAATTTTTTTTTTCCCCAAATAAACCAAAAAATATTTTTTAAATGTAAGCAATGATACATAAAATTATTTTACTTTCTTAAGGGTGTGTTTTGAAATAGAGAATTGAAAAAAAAAATCAATTTTAATTATTTTTCATCTACTACTCTAAAGAAATAATGATAGAAATGATTTCTTTTAAAATAAAGCTCTTTTTTTCTATTTTTATTAAAAAAATAAAAAGGGAATTTTCTTAATAAATTTATTTCGAGAGAGCCGAGAGATAAGCAAACAAGCACCTTCCAGTTGAGTTGATGACTTGATCGAATGCACATCGTTGTATCTAACTATCGCGAACACGCGTTCTCTTAATGTTTTTATTTACTCATGTGTTTAGTGAATAGTGAATAGTGTTAGTGCAATCCATCCCGCTTGACCGTTTGACCTCTCTCAGCTCTTTTTAAAGGTAATTAATATATTCATCGCATTTTAATTTCAAGGAAAAAATTTTATTTTCTGTTTTCTTTCATTTCAAAACTCTTTCAAATCACATAGGCAATAATTTAATTATTTAATTACCCTTGATGGATCGTTTCATCACCTTACATTAACAGAAGATAATTTTAAATTTTCTTTATATTTAAATAGAAGAATAAATTTTATTTTTCTTTTGAAAATTTTACTATCACCCGCAAGGTATCTGCATGTGTAATCACCTCTCTCTCTCTCTCTCTTGCTATTCACAAAAATGATCAATCGTATAAATATTCAAATGATATTATTTATTTATTATACGGTTCAAAAAAAGTTAACTATTTTTTTTTTCTTATTCTTATTTTGGCTTCCACTAACGTTTACTACTGTAGATCTGTAGAAAAATATTTAACAAATTCTTTTTTTTCTCTTATTCTATTTTATCGTCGCATTGGCCTAATTAAATATCTCTTAATCGTATTATTTTTGCAATTACTGTCTTTTCTTTCTACATTATTTTTAAATACAAGGGGTCGTCCACATATTACGTAACGCGTTGGAGGGGGTGGGGATCTGGCCAAAACGTTACTAATTTTGACATGGGGGACCAAGGGCGGATCCAGAGGTGTTTCTCGGGGGGGGGGGGGGGGTAATCTGGTGTGACTCGTCGCACAGCACACTATTTTTTCTTAATTTCGGTAATTTAAAGGTGCATTCTGTACTTGTTTGCCGAAATATAAATACAAATCAAATTTTTAAGTATTAATTTTTAAAATTTTACAATAAAAATAAATTTTTTTGCGAAAAAAAGATATTTTTTTCAAATCTCGGGGGGGAGGTAATTACCCCCTTTACCCCCCCCCCCCCCCTTGTATCCGCCTATGTGGGGGACCCGTGGGTTTCTTTAAGTGTGACATCACAATTCAAAGTTGAATTTATAAAATTTTTAGAGTTTGAAAAGATGGGATGAGACTCGTATAGCCTACTAAAAAAAAAGGTTAAATGAATTTCGCAAGAGGGAAAATGATAATGAGTAAAAAATGGTATGAAATTTGTATAGATTTTAAGAAAAAGTTTAAATCAAGTTTCAGTTTCGGGGGAGGGAGGAGGGGGGTAGTTCTATGTTGTGACATAATATTTATAAGGGTGTTTGTTTGTTTGTTTGTATATGACGACTGACTGAGACAGGGGGTGGGCGGGGGACTAGAATATCGTCAAAAAGGGCCTATTTGAATTAATAAATGTTCAGTTATTAATAATAATAAAAAAACATAATGAAATGTTAGGTAATAATGTCGCAACGGTTTTGAAGAGCTCGCAAAATAAAAAATAAAAAATTAAATTATTATAATTTATTAAAAAAAATTAATTAATTTAGAAATTTTATCTGAAAAATATTTTTAAAAAATAAAAAGCTATGAATATTTGAAGGTTGATGTCTTCGGTGTGTAATTTTATGACGTTTCGGTCGCAGCTGGCCGACCTTCGTCCGAACCGCAGTGAAGGCGGACGTTTATTGGCAATTTGTATTTAAATTAATATTTTAACCAGTATTCTAAAGGGATTAATAATTATTTCAATTTTAATTTTATTTTGCGAATTTGGATTTAAAAAAAAATAAATAAATTTATAAGAATTAATAAAAATAAATAAAAAAAAAACGATCTCTCCTTGGGATCGTTGCGATGTATTTAGGGAACTCAGCGCTTTAGATGTATTTAGGGAGCCTCACTAGCCTTGGGGACCTGGCTTTATTTTTATTTATGCCTAATATTATTATGAATAATAATAATAATTATTTATGCCTACCCGGGTCGGGTACAGATCACATCTTGTATTAATTATTTATTAAAAATATATAAATACTTAGTACAGAACTTATATATTTTAGTACTTTTATACTTGGGGTCGTCGTAACGCCTTTGTTAACGATTTTCTAGTCCCCCGAATAAAATTTCTTATACAAAATTCATAATTTTTTTTTTAGTAAATTTTCCCTCGTGACTCAAATAAATCACTCCATTTTTCCCTGTTGTGAAAATCATTCGACTTTTTTTTTCAAAAATTTTTTTATAAATTCAACTTTGAATTGTGTGTCTGTCTACCTTCTATACCAAACGTCGCGGGTTCGGGCCCCAGGCTGTCCGATGATTTTATTTAAGCCATTTGAATACCAGATGGTTTAAATATAATAGAAATGCATGGACCCCCAATATATATTTTCATATATAATGCTTATCGTCAAAGTCTTAAATGGTCTAAGTTGCCGAAAACACTGTGTGAATGGGTGTGTGAGCGTGAATGAGAAAAAAAGTGTAAATGTTTAAAAAAAAAAACAAAAAAACTTTGAATTGTTATGTCACACTTAGAGAAATTCCCGGATCCCCCATGTTACAATTAGTAACATTTTGTCCAGACCCCTCCCCCCATCCCCTTACATAATATGGACGACCCCTTAGTACAGTATTTATATTTTTAATAAATAATTAATTCAAGATGTGATCTATAATTAAAACTTCCCCTAATAATATATAACATACCATAATGGTTGGTTGGCTATATTTAAGATGTTTTGTAATTTAATTTACTATTTTTCTTTATTTATTTCTATTGAACATTTACCATTGACTTAGTTTCGCTCAAACGAATGCTCTTTTCTCACCTCTTCACCAAAGGCTACATAAAATCTTACTTTTCTTTTTACTTTATTTTTTTGATCATAATAATGGAAAATACATAAAATTAAAGGTGAAAATCGATTTTCAATCATGATTTTTTCGTTTCACCCCTTTTTTTCTTCATTGCTTTTAAAAGGTATTAAATGGAAATCCGGCTGGAAATATTATAAAAGATTCTCTCGCTAGATTAGAACACCCTGTCTTTTTATAGGCCAAATAGGAGACTAGTGGATAGAGGGGATGAGGGATGATATGAAGGCAGAGAGAAAGGTTTAAGAGTTTTATAAATATATATAAATGACGTCCAGTAACTGGTCGTTTATAATTGTTTGCTCGTTATATATTTATGCAAATCCAGTGTTGGGCGCGTGATGCAGCTCCTCTATTATCGGATAGCGGCAATCATTTTGGAAATCGTGACCGTCGAAAAATCCTCACACTTTATACGTATAATATACTGAGAGAGATTGAAAAAATATCAATTAAATTTACTTTCAATAATTAAATTTTGCTCACAGGAGCAATTAAAATTGAATTTTTTTATAATATATGGATTCTAAATTGCTTTAGTAATGTTGCTATTTTTTAACTAGTCTTTAAATTAAATTCCATTTTGCCTTTTTTTTTTAATTCTATCTGTGCGTTTTTAATTAAATTTTAAAAAATACAAATTTTCTTATTATTATAGGTTATATATTTTTTTAAATTCTTAATTAACCGTAAATATATATCAGAGACGTATCTAGAAATATATTAGCTTAGCCACCTGCTAAACGAGCAAAATAAAAAAATAAAAAAATTATAAATATAATAGGTTCATGACCTATAATTTAAACTCCACCCACCCGTGAGATATAAAAGAAGGAAGACTTGAGACAAACTTCTTAATTGCTTATCAATTTTTTTTTTTTGAATTCGTTTTAAGGACTTTTTCGGCATCGGAGGCCATTTAGATCCTTCGCTAATGTCCATCTGTCTGTCTGTCTGTGTGTCACGCTCTATTTAGGCAACTTCCCGTTGGAATTTTGAAATGAAATTTTATATACAGTACATAAAGAGGCTCATAAATTTCATATTAAAGAGGACCTTCTAGGTATTACAGGAAAATTATTTTCATCCCAAAATTCCTATAACTTTTTGAGTTATTAATTCTTAAAGTTACGATTTCTCCCATAGGAAATGTATAGAGAAATATTTATGTATTCTTTTCATTTATGTATTCCATGAATGTAAACAAATCCTCAAGCAGGCACTGAATTGGAATGGAATAATAATAATTTTCTTTTTTTGGTGTAGAGGTTAGCGTGCTAACCTCGTATACCAAACGTCGCGGGTTCGGACCCCAGGCAGTCCGATGATTTTATTTAAGCCAATTGGATACCAAATGGCTTAAATAAGAATGCCTGGACCCTAAATAATATATATTCATAACGGTTATCGTAAATGTCTTATATGGCCTGAGTTGCCGAAAAGACAGGGTGAATGTGTGTGTGAGAGTGAGCGTGAATGAGAAAAAAGTGCGAATGTTTAAAAAAAAAAAAATTTTCTTTTGCCTCCGGGTTTGGCGTAGTTGGTAGCGCGTCTGCCTTGTATACCAAGGGTCGGGGGTTCGGATCTCAGGCAATCCGATGATTTTATTTAAACCATTTGGATACCAAATGACTTAAATAAGAATGCCTGGACACCAAATATGTATATTAATCAATAACGGATATCGTCAGTCTTAAATGGCCTAAGTTGCCTAAAAGACTTTGTGAATGTGTGGAGTGTGAGTGTGAATGAGAAAAAAGTGTGTGTTAAAAAAAAAAATTATTTTCAATAGAAAAGGCGAGGGTACGCTACAGGCGGACCCGAGCCAACTGCGGGGTGTCCAGGGGGGCGAAGCACCCTGTCTAGGCGTGAAGCTTCTCATAATTAAGAAAGGCGAGGGTCCGCCAGCGGCCCGGTTGTGCGGGAGTTCCAGGGGGCGCAAAGGCGTGCCCACGGGTTCTCATAAATAAGAAAAGGCGAGGGTCCACCGCAGGGGGCTGCGCGGCTAGTCCCAATAGACCAAGACCTATTACGGTCCAATGAATTTAATTGAATTTTTTTTTAAGTAATACCGAAGGAAACAAAAAGTCTTAATGATAAAAAAGTACGAATATCACTTCCTAAGAATACATAAACTCTTTTTCTTTTATTTCTTTTCCAACGGAACAACCAACGTATATATATATTTTTTTTTTCTTTCCAATTATAATTTTAACTTTATGATAAAAACAGTTTCCTCCCACCATACACCTTAAGAATTAACTGCAATGTTTTATGGAAAAATTCTTTTTTAATTAAGAATTCTGATTGTGTTTCTCCCAAGTAGATTTTCTCTTTCTCTTTTCACACACACACACATACACACACATTTATATATGTATAAACATTAGCGGATCATGTTTATTTAGTATTCACCCCCCATTCTTTGGCCAACGAGCTTCCCCAAACCATTTGCACAAAATTATCCTCCCTGCCTTTCTATTACGCGTGTTTTCCTATTGTTTCCAATTTTTGAAATATTGATGCGTTCGCTTGGAATAAGGATATAGAAAGAGAGACACACACACACACACACACAAAGAGAGCCCAGCCTCCGCCTCTGGAGCAATTCACAAAACAAAGAGATTATTCAAGATAATAATTTTCATTTTGATATTTTCTTTAAAAAGAGGGGTTTGATATAAATTATCTCATTATAATATGAATGAATTTACGGACAGATATTAATATGTAATTTTGTTTTTAGATTTATAATCATTTTAAGTAAATTTTCATTAATAAATAACAATTTTCCATGTTAATTAATTTTTTTTTTTTTTTTTTTATAGATTAACTAATCAAAAAAAAACATATTCATGATTAATAACTAGATCTTTATGTTCTAAAAAATAACAAAATATGCATTGAAAAAGGTGGAAATATGCACACAAAATATACATTTTAAAAGTATATATGCACTTTAAATATGCATTATAAACCCATAATATCTAGTGCTTGTTAGCTTTAAACCGACTCAAGGAATGGTTAAAAGAACAAATAGCCAATAAATTTATTTTAAATTTGGTATCCAAATGCCTTAAATAAAATCATCGGACTGCTTGGGGTCCGAACCCGCGACTTTTGGTATACTAGATTAGCACTCTAACCCCTACACCAAGCCCCGAGGCGCACTCCAATTTATTTACTCTAAAACAATGTGTGTGTGTGTTGTTCAATATTAAGCATGAAGGAATTGAGCTATGAGGCTTTTTTTTTCATTTATTTGGCTTCCGACCTAAAGCCATGCCAAGCTATGAGGCTAAATTGTTATATTTAAGTTAGGCACCCCTCTAACACGTGACACGAAGCTTTTGAACAAAATCGGTCAAAGTGTATTAGTACTTTACTGATGTACTTTTTCAGTTTTTTTTTTCGATTCTCTCAAAATTCGCTCTAACAATTTTGATTAAAATTCAAAAATCAATTATTTTTTTAGATGCTCTTTCAAATGTATATTCTCATTTTACCCTGAAAATTCTTTGAAGCACACTTTACTCTTGTGCTTCATAGGAAAGATGGGAGAAATGATAACAAAATCCAAATATTTTTCTTTGTTTATAACTTTTATATCTTGAATTCTACTATATAGGGTGAAATTAAACATATCTCGACACAAAAAATGTGATGTGACAATCATAGAACACAAAGAAGAAAGTTGTGTGCTGTGCGACCAGTCACACCAGATGTGTTTTTGTTGTTGACTTTTCCCTTTAGAAGCAAAAGCAAAGCTTTTCAAGTATTTGTTTTTCATCAAACTAATGATCAAATCATCGTGATCATCTCAGAAAAAAAACATTTTAATTATTTTATTTTCCCTTTCAATTTGTTTTTTTTTCTCTTTACAATGATATTTCTTTCTCTTTATACGTATATAGGCTACTGATATTTTTTTTCAAATATTTTTTTTTTCATTTCCTTTTTTATCTTTCTCTTTCTTAAATATTTATATTTGTATAGGAAAATGTATCAACACCAAATCATCTTTCTCTGACATTTTGTTAAAAAACATTCATGTTATACAAATTCAATAAAAAAATAGCGTCCATATAATTAATGTATTTTATAAACACATATGCTCAGAGTCTTCCCGAAGTTAAATCTCACCCGGAAGGTCTCCTTGGCTATAGAGCCTGCGCGTAGGCAACCATTCACAGACGTCAGTCTATTTAGTTGCCTTAACATCCCCCCAGCAATTCTATAAACTCCATCTTTTAATTTGGGAGGCAGTGAATTGATCAGATTTTAAAAATGTGGCTTATAAAAACGTGAAAAATAACGTATAAAATTTCAGATAGTAGTTGAGTCAATATTTAACATTAAATATCTGCAGTTATTTAATAGACCATGGCTATCATGTTTCTTAATCTAACTTATTTTCTAATCATTTCTATGAAGTTCAGGAGTAGAGTGTGCTTCACACAATTTTGAGGGCAAAATGAGAATATACCTTTTAAAGAGCATCTAAAAATTAATTGATTTTTTAATAAAAATCGTTAGAGCGAATTTCAAGACTGTATATAAGTAAGAGAAAGTAAAAGGTACGTGCATAATTATTAGATGTTTAAATTCCTAAATACAAACTTTCATCTTTTACTGATGCACTTTTTTTTAGTTTTTTTTTTCGATTTTCTTTCGCGATTACTTTTATTTCGTACATGAAAGTAAATAAAAAATCTGGTGTGACAACATATATTTAGTTTCCCGAAAGAACGGTACATTCGAATTCAGGATGTAAAATTTATAAGTATGGCAAAATATTTATATTTTGTTACCATGGCAATCATTTCTCCTATCTTTTCTATGGAGTACAAGAGTAAAGTGGTCTTCAACAAAATGAGAATATACATTTTAAAGAGAATCTAAAAAATAATTGATTTTTGAATTAAAAAAAAAAATTGTTGGAGCTAATTTTGAGAAAATTGAAAAAACTGAAAAAGTACATCAGTAAAGTACTAGTACTCTTTGGCCGATTTTGTTCAAAAGCTTCGTGTCACGTCCCATGGGGGTGCCTAACTTGAATATAAAATTTCAACCTTATAGCTCTTTTCGTTCTTGAGCTATTTTGTTCACAGACAGACAGACAGACGCACACACACACACACACGCACACACACCCACAGACAGACCCTGTCGCGAAAACCACTTTTTTGAATTCAGAGGACCTCCAAACGTGTATATCCATCAAAATCTCGACAGAATTTTTGACATGAATCCAATACTTTCTCTCTATTAACATATATATATATAGAGGTTAGAGAAAGTAAAAAAATAACATAATTACAAAATTTCATTTCTATTTGGACTGATTTTTCAAATGAAATAAATTTTTCCTCTTTTTAGATAATATTTTATTAAATCTACGGAGTTTACTTTGTTAAAAGTATATACTCTGCATGTTAATCAACTTTAATATAATATGCAAAAGAGATTTTTTTAAGTAAATATTGTTTTTTTTTTGTCATTTAATCTTTAAAGATTCAAAATCCTTTGAAAAAGGATTTTTTTTTTAAATATAATTAATTAATGAGAAAAACTACCAACTTAATTAAATAATCAATTTAAAAGTTTCATTCCTTTTGTTGGTATTTTATTATTTATTAAATAAACTCGCAAGAGTTTGAGTTAGAGCTTGCTTGGCTTGAGTCCTTTTCCGGTTGGTCTTTCACTACCGAAATCTTATTTCCTGCTGTCTATGGGGATCGTTTCTTTCTCTCTCCCACCCTCTCTCACTCTCTCCTGTGTGTGTGGTCAGTCTAATTAACCTTTCTAAAATCATCCCCAACCACCAGCTCCTCTCTAAGATCAAGGCTTTGATGAGAAAGTGCCTGCTCTGGTTTGGGCCCTTTGTGCCTCGCCCTAACTTTCAGAGGTTTTCACCAAAATGAAGAATTGACTGAGCTTTAATATTAATTTAGAGGAAAGGGAAAAAAAAACAAATGCGTAGACTTCTACGGTATTTATTAAAACGCTTAATATATTAAATAAGAGGCATAATTAACCATATATTTTTCTTGTACCAGTAATTAATAGAGAAACAAAAATTTCCTGTTTATCTAATTTGTTTGCTCTGATATTCGATCTGTTAAAAAAAAATCTGGTGTGACTGGTCGCAATGCACACAACTTCCTCTTGCCTTTGGGAAAATATTTATATTTTGTTACCATGGCAACTATTTCTCCTATCTTTTTTATGAAGTACAAGAGTAAAGTGGCCTTCAGAAGATTTCAATGGCAAGATGAGAATATACATTTTAAATAGCATCTAAAAAATAATTGATTTATGAATTTTAATTAAAATCGTTGCAGTGAATTTTGAGAAAATCGAAAAAAACTGAAAAAGTGCATTAGTAAAGTACCAGTATTTTTTGGCCGATTTTGTTCTAAACCTTCCTGTTATGTCTCATGGGGGTATATAACTCAAATATAAAATTTCACCTTCGTAGCTCTTTTCCTTCTTGAGATATTTTGTTCACAGACGGACAAATACACAGACAGTCACTTTTCTGAACTCAGGGGACCTCAAATCGTGTATATCCATCAAAATCCCTACATCGAATTTTCGACATGAATCCAATACTTTCTCATATGACTGGAAAATATACTCTGAACGGGGACTTATACCGTAGGAGGATGATAGAAAAGGGGGGCACAATAGATCCGGGAGGTCGCAGTGCAATACACACCCCTACGAGCCAATCTATCTATACTTTCTCATATAGGCTATATATTAACATATATATAGGTAAGAGAAAGTAAAACTTAAAAATTTCATTTAATATCTCTTTCTTAATAGACTATATTATAATACTCTATAATTTATCCGCCCTTTCCTATATCAAAACTATGACTGATTTAATGAGTTTAAAGAGTGTTGTTTATTTATATTAATTTTATTGCTTAAAGCAAGAACATTTTTGTTACAATTTTCAATGTTGTCTTCCAAAAATTTCAATTCTTTTAACAAAAATACATATTATTATAATTGAAACTTTTTTTTCTAAATTCCACTCTATATAAGAGAGTAGTCATTTGAGGATTATTTGTTCTCACTCTCCAGGGAATCTAAAGTAATTTTTTTTTATCCAAAAAATTCTAATACTAATACTATTATCAATTCCATTTGGGGTTTTACGAATTATATTCTTCCCCAGTGAACTTCACCTCTTCAATAAAATGTCGAAATTATGCCTTTAAGCAAGGACATGTTGATTTTAAATGAGGGGTGGGGAGATATAGCTCCTGCACTCAAATGGATGCTGGATTTTATATTTTAAATCGGAAGGGAATTTTTTTTATTTATTTACGCGAAGATTTCATCCCTTTCTAATAGCAGTCATAAGGTTGAAACAATTAAAATGATTTTTCAACATTAGATAGGGTGGGGGGGGTTACGATGATCCGAGAAGAAATCCCCCACCCAAATGAATAAATTTTAAAGAATATAAAATATTTTTTATAATTTTTAACAGTATTTATTTTGAATGTTATTGCTATTATTATATTGTTTTGTTATTGGTGTATGGGGTTTTAAAGTTATTGCTAATTATTATATAGTTTTTGTTTTGTATTGTATTGTTTTTTTGGTATGCATGTAATTTGATACGGGCATTAACTTTGAAAGATTCACTTTTATATAAATATGTTTGTATATATATATATATACATATAGTACATGTTTTGTGATCCCTTGAGTCCAAAAAAGTGGTCCAGCAAATTGGTCTGTCTGTCTTTGAACAAAATATCTCAGGAACGAAAAGAGCTAAGAAGTTGAAATTTTATATCTGATTTAGGCACCGGGGGGGTGCCTCCAAGGGGTTAAAATAAACTTTTGAACAGAATAGGCCAAAAAGTACTAATACTTTACTGATATACTTTTTCAGTTTTTTGCGATTTTCTCAAAATTCTCTCCAACAATTTTGATTAAAATTCATAAATCAACTATTTTTTAGAGTAAGGAATAAAGAAAGAGCGAATGCAGCTATTTTCATTTCGTTATTAGGCATTTCAAGCGGACGTTTCGGTCAAACCATCCTCAGGGCTGAAGAGTGTCAATAAAACTCCTCAAAAAGTCTAATGGCTCAATTGTGTAAAATATTTATTGCCATTTAATAAGGGCCATAGGCTATGCGAGTCAAGGCTAGATTGATTGATATTTTAGAAGCTCTTTCAAAAGTATATCAGTAAAATTTTTGTTGAAAATTGATTGAAGTACACTTAACTGATGTGGAAGCATTCGTAGCTCAGAGTCATCTAAGAATCGCGTGGTCAAATTTGGAACTTAGGGCAACAAAATAAATATATCTACTCGACACACAAAGATCTAGTGGGACAACCACAGTACATAATTTTCTATTACCGAAGGGTATGGTAGTTATGTGCTGTGCGACCAGTCACATCAGATTTTTTATTTTGTTTTGTCGGCTGTTAGGTACCCCCATTCAGTCCTAGAACTACCAGGTATATACATCAAAATCTCGACGTCGAATTTTTGAATGATCGCAATACTCTTTATTTATTTATTTCATATCTAGGGTAAGAGAAAATAAAAACTACCAGGCATATATGGACCCTGTTATGCATTAGTGTGTCAAACCAAAAATTAAAAATTGAGTTAAGCACGGAATATTGTTTCAAATGCTTTAATTAATAGTATTTTTTATGAAATATGTCCTAAAAAAATTTATATTTAATGTTACTTGCACAATTGACAAAAAAAAAAATTATATATAATCCAATGAAAACAAAAAACTTTAATGTTAATTTTCTCAAAACTCAGTAGCTGGCGCTTGACACACTAATGCGTAACAGGGTCCATATATTTCTCTTTATTAATAATTTTTCGGGTGATGGGATAGGTTTGGACTCCATATCTCCATGGCTACGGTCCTAATATGAGACATTGGTTTTTTGGCTCTCACAAATTTCCTTTTTTTAGGGGTTAAGAGATAAATATTCGATAATAATAAATACTGCTTGCAAATTGGTAAATCCGTTCGTGACTAATGGACATTCAGACATAAAATAGACATTACGTTCTAATAAAAATTTATGAATTTCATTCACTTAAGTTTATTTTATTTTAATAAATAAATATTTTAAAACACACTTAGTTTATTAGAATTTGAAACGATATCTTTTAAATGTTCCCTTGGAATGATATTAATATTCCTCCATATAAAAGGAAAGATTACTCATGTTAGAGATTGGCGCCGGCCCTTGCCTCCCAAGCACATACAAAGGTCGTGGCATTTAAGGGCCGCTTTTGCAACGACCAGAATGTCAGCGCCATACATTTTCCGCCATTTTCCCTTCTCTTCTCTACTTGTGACGTCATTTATCTACTCTTTCTCTCTCGTCTGCTTTAATCTCGTGCTAATTCACCGCCCCTTTTATACATTTGTCTTAGTTATATCACTTTTGGTTTCTCGCGATTATAACGTCTCTCAACATTTCTTTTTTTTTTTAAGGTTTCAATTCTTGTTTAATGTCTATCTTTCTGTTTGTCCTCCTTTACTTTGTCAACCTTTTAGGTTGGATGGTCTTCGTCTTTTCACAAAGTAGAGTAAACATTTACTACTTTTAGATAGGCTCTATATCTTATTATATGTATACTCGTCTCCTCCAGAACGCCCACCCCCTTTAAACTATAAAAAAAATTTGGTGTGACTGATGCACAGCACACAACTTTCTCTTACCTTCAAATCGCTTGTCATACCAGATTTTTTTGTGTCGGCATATATTTGATTCCGACAGTTTGGTACATTTACATTCAAGATGTAAAATTTATAAACTTGAGAAAATATTTATATTTTGTTACCATAGCAACCATTTCTCCTATCTTTCCTGAGGTTCAAGAGTAAAGTATTCTTCAAAAGATTTCAACGGCAAAATGAGAATATATATATTAAAGAGCATCTAAAAAATAATTGATTTATCTATTTTAATCAAAATCATAGAAGCGAATTTTGGGAAAAGCGAAAAAAAACTGAAAAAGTACATCAGTAAAGTACTAGTACTCTTTGGTTGATTTTGTTCAAAAGCTTCATGTCACGTCCCAGGGAGGTACCTAATTTAAATATAAAATTTCAACCACCTAGCACTTTTCGTTCTTGAGATATTTTGTTCACAGACAGAACAAATCCCAAAAACCATTTTTTCGAACTCAGGGGATCTTAAAACTTGTATATCCATCAAAATCTCGACATCCAATTTTTGACATGAATCCAATACTTTCTCTCTATATATACAAATAGGTAAGAGAAAGTAAAGGCATTCTTATTTAAGCCATTTGGTATCCAAATGCCTGCCTGGGGTCCGAACCCGCGACTTTTGGTATTCGAGGTTACCACGCTAACCCCTACACCAAGCCTGTGGGCAAATTTATTGTTAAAATAATTTGAAATTTGTACCTTCCAGGGGACAATTGTTTCTGATTTTTCACAATTTTATACAATTCACAGTTTACTTCCCATCCCTTGGGAATATGATCATCTATAATAGATTTTATTTTATCGTTGAGCTTTTATTTCAATTGAAATATTTCCTATCATGACGTTTCTAAGATTAAAACATTCACAATTTAAGGTATTATCAAATATGATCAAAATATAAATATTTTTCTGTTTATAAATTTTACATCTTGAATTAAAATATACCCTACTGTCGGAAACTAAATATATCTCAACACAAAAAATCTGACACGCACACAAGGACAGTACACAACTTTCTCTTCCCGAAGTGTAAGAGAAAGTTGTGTGCTGTGCGACCAGTCACATCAGATTTTTTCGTTTTCGAATAAAAAAAACGAATCATTAAAATATTAATTAGTTTAAAAAAATTATATTTTTCAAATATATCCTAGGCCTATATATTCTAGAATTTCATTAACTTTCTCTTTCTCTTTTTCTGGCGTTTATATATAAAATATTTTAAATAAAGTCAATAACTGATTCGAAAATAAAATAAATACAGTAGGTTATAATGGATACAGAAATATATTTTAAAAAAACGTTCAAGGGAAGGGGGGGAGGGGGGGGGGGAGATAATGATAAAAAATACACGAATGAATTAATAATCTCTTCCAAATCAAAAATAAAATAAATAAATATTCATATCAATTTCCAAAACGTACCAGTTAAGTGAACTCCAGAATCATTATAAATTATTTTTTGATTTTTTTGAAGTTAATTAATTAATATTTATTGAATTAACTTTATCACCCAATTTTAGACATTTATTTGAATAAACAATTTTTATTTAGAGGTGGGTAATACAATCTCTAAACTTCTTAATTCTAATAGAGCTGTGTCAACAATCCATCAGTAATTTTTACTTTCTCTTACTTATGTATATATGTAATATATATATGAGAGAGAAAGTATTGGATTCATGTCAAAAATTCGATGTCCAGATTTTGATGGATCTTCACGTTTTGAGGTCCCCTGAATCCAAAAAAGTGGTTTTCGCGACATGGTCTGTCTGTGTGTGTGTGTGTGTCAGGCTGGGTGCAATTTAAAGCATGAAGGAATTGAGCTATGAGACTGAAATTTTATACTTAAGTTTTGTACCCCCGGGACCGTGAAAATAAGCTTTTAATCAAAATCGGCCAAAGAGTACTAGTACTTTACTGATGTACTTTTTCAGTTTTTTTCGATTTTCTCTAAATTCCCTCCAACGATTTTTTTTTTAAATTCAAAAATCAATTATTTTTTAGATTCTCTTTAAAATGTATATTCTCATTTTGTCATTGAAATCTTCTGAAGACCACTTTACTCTTGTACTTCATAGAGGAGATAGGAGAAATAGTTGCCATGGTAACAAAATATAAATATTTTCACATTTAAATTTTACATCTTGAAAATCGAATGAACCGTACTGTCGGAAACTAAATACATGTCGACACAAAAAATCTGGTGTGAAAGCACAGTACACATCATTCGATTACCGAAGGTAAGAGAAAATTGTGTGCTGCGCGACCAGTCACACCAGATTTTTTTCTCTTAAGAGAAGACATCTCTTCTTTTTTTCGAATCTTTTTATGACCCTCTCTTCATTGCATAAGATCAAACAACATTTGATTGATATTTTTTTGTGTCGACATCTATATTTAGTTTCCGCCGACATATTAAAATTCAAGATGGCCTCGGGCTTGGTGTAGTTGGCAGCGCGCCTGCCCTCTTCTTCTTTACTTCTTCTTTACTGAGGGTCGCGAAATACTAAAAAATCAAATAAAAAAAAAATAAATAAAAATTATAGGCCTATTAAAATTTTAATCAGTTTTAGAAATACTTTATTTTCTTTAAAATTTATTCAGTGAGAGGGAAAGAGGATAATTTCTCGGATCGTTTCCGTTCCACCCCCCCCCCCACATCATCTCTCCTCACTCCAATAAACTAAATTCTATAATGATATATTATCTGATGCCAGACTAGAATAATAAATAGATAAAAAGTGAAAATGATATATAGGCCTACACATATGTATAATCATGCTTTAATTTATAGATAAATAATTTACAATAAAATGAATTTAGCCTTCTGGCCTTGGTGTAGTGGTTAGCGTGCTGGCTATATGTACCAAGGATCGCGGGTTCACATCCCGTCTCATACCAGAATTTATTTCAATTAGATTGAAATAAAGAGAGACGGGGTCTAAATGGCCTTCGATGCCGAAAAATACCTTAAATGAAATAAAATAAATATATCATTATAGAATTTATTATTAATATTCTTCTCCATAACCTTAAAATAAAAATATATATGAAAATAATTTATCCTTCAACCGAGACCATTTGTATTTTACTTGAGATATAGATCCTTATTTTTACTTTCTCTTACCTACGTATATAGTGTAATATATAAGTTATATATACAGTATATAGAGAGAATGTAGCCTATTGGATTCATGTCAAAAATTCGATGTCGAGATTTTGATCGATATATACGTTTTGAAGTCCCCTGAATCCAAAAAATTGGTCTGTCTGTCTGTGTGTCTGGGTTCAATTTAAAGCATGAAGGAATTGAGCTAGGAGGTTGAAATTTTATATTTAAATAAGGTACCTCCCTGGGACGTGACATGAAGCTTTTAAACAAAATCGGCCAAAGAGTACTAATACTTTACTGATGCACTTTTTCAGTTTTTTTTCTATTTTCTCAAAATTCGCTACAACGATTTTGATTAAAATTCATAAACCAATTATTTTTTAGATGCTCTTTCAAATGTATATTCTCATGTTGGCCTAAAAATTGTTTGAAGCACACTTTACTCTTGTACTTCATAGAAGAGATAGGAGAAATGGTTGCCATGGTAACAAATTATAAATATTTTCTCATATAAATTTTACATCTGAATTCATATGTTCCGTACTGTCGGGAACTAAATATATGTCGTCACAAAAAATCTGGTGTGACAAGCACAGAACACAACTTTCGATTACCGAAGGTAAGAGAAAGTTGTGTGCTGTGCGCCAGTCACACCAGATTTTTTACTTTCTCTTACCTATGTATATATGTAATATACTGGTAGAGGAAAGTACCCAAATACGGACCCCTGCCCTAATGTGGACCCCCATGGTTATTGTCTCTGTTTAGTGCTGAAACTTAGCGAAAGACAGTGTAAATACTAGTGCAAGATTCCACCTCAAAGTAGAAGTGCCCTAACGTCACCTGCTCTAGTTGTTTACTTGACAGTTAGTCATTACGTGTTTTGGCAAAATTAAAAGTTTTTGTGAGTGCTCAGTTTTTTTTAATTGGACGCGATAAGTGACAGGTAAGCCTTCCAACCCTTATATATTCTTAAATGGTAATGTTGAAGGAATCATTTGACCATGTAATTATTTCCAATGTGATGTTTTTTTATCAAATATGGCGTTTTGAAAATGCAGAAGTGAGGTGCCTAAAACGGACCCCCAACAGTTGCCTAAACTGGACCCCCTACATAATGTGTGATGTTTTATGTAAAACTTTTATGTAAACTTCTACTCCTTATAAAACCCAATGTTGAAGTATTTACCTTGGCTTTTCACATTTTCAACATTCCTTTTTTTCAATTTTCACATTTATTTTTATTTTTTTTTCAATCACATTTTCAATTTTTACATTAAAAAATGTTAAAATAAAAAAATATATTTTTGTCAAACCGTTCTATAATTGTTTTTCAGATTTATTCCCTTTCCTAGTTCAGTAAATTAAGTTTTTGGTCATTTTACCCAGGGGTCCAGTTTAGGCAACCTTTTGAAAATCACCAAAGTGTAAGTTTTTTAAAAAATTGTTACCCCTGTAATTTATACATATATATTTGCCATAAATAAATTACCAATAGTACATCACATAGTAAAGTAAATATTACATATCTTTAAAACAGGTTTTTTCAATAATTTATATACTTTATACTATAAAAACAAAATGGGGGTCCGAATTTGGGTACTTTCCTCTATATATAGGGAGAAAGTTTTGGATTCATGTTAAAAATTCGATGTCGAGATTTTAATGAATCTTCACGTTTTGAGCCATCCAAAAAAGTGGTTTTCGCGACATGGTCTGTCTGTGTGTGTGTGTGTGTTGTGTTCAATGTTAAGCATGAAGGAATTGAGCTAGAATATTGAAATTTTATTCGCCCTCGGGGCTTGGCGTAGAGGTTAGCGTGGTAACCTCGTATATCAAACATCACGGGTTCGAATGTACCATACTGTCCGGAACTAAATATATGTCGAAAAAATCTGGTGTGACAAGCACAGAACACAACTTTCGATCACCGAAGGTAAGAGAAAGTTGTGTTGTGTGCGACCAGTCACACCATATTTTTTATTATACCGATGTTTATCAGGGGACGTTCCACACGCTTATAAGTTTTCGCTTGGGCTTCGAAATTGTACGACCCCTTTTTGCTTAGAATAAATAAATAATATAATTTCTTCCTCACTTTACCTTCCTGACATTATTATTTCGAATCCTGATAAATTGTCTCTTTAGAGAAAGACGTTCTCTCTCAGCTAAAAAAAAGTTGCTTCTCTCTTGACTCTCTATTTTCCTTCCAAGACATTGCAAAGCAATTGCAAACTCGGTTTCGATGAAAGAGCACAAGTGTTGTAGTAGTCTATTTCAGTGGTTAGCACTTTAATGGAACAAATTCCTGTCTTTGCATCCGAAATATAGCCAAGGCCCCTCCCAAGAATGAATAGATAGAATAAATTTAACATTTTCAAGTTGGCAGCACATTTCGTTTTCTTTCGTTTAACTTCTTATTGCGCGCCACCCTGTATATTGTATTTCGCCCTATAAAAAAAAGAGTGATCGGAAAAATCAAATATTTTCTTATATATTGGAATGTCAAATATTTTTGATTTTATATGCTTCTTTTTAAATTTTTTTTTCCATTTTCATAAACAGGAATAAGATAGAATTTTTTTTTTAATCAATTGATTTTTTTTTATTCATTGGTTAAAAAAAAAAATGTTTTCATTAAAAAAACCTCGTCGGATTTATTTAATTTTTATGTAGAGAAAAATGTTCTAAAAAATTTACACATTCTGAATACCAGTACTCTTATACTCTACCAACAAATACTGTAATATTTTCCACGTGTCTAAAGGGGTTAGTTCCTCGGTCAAAACTCAAACTTCCATCTTTCTCCCTGGTGAGCATCTTTACTATACCATTAACGTAAACCAATAATATAATTGTTAGCGGGCGAATAGCTGAATCAATATTGTAGTAGAAAATAAAAGGTCGAGCAGCTCTGATAATTTCTTTATTTGAGAACCCACAGCGACGTTTGTGACTATGCGACCATCTACATGGCCTAGAGTTCAGTCCAGAAAAACATCTTAAGTTTTTGACAGACATTTCATAAAATACATTACGATCTATCAATATAATGCATTCAACGCCAAAGTCAATATTGACTTTGGCGCTGAAGCTATATATTATAGATCTAAATTATGAAATGTCTGCCACCAGGAAAAGTTTTTGTGTTGACCGAACTCGCCATTAAGTCATAGTCGACCGAAACGTCGCTGTGGGTTCTCAAAAAAGAAAATTAGCCATAGCTGCTCGACCTTTTATTTTCTAATAATATAATTGATAATTTTTATTAGAATTGAAAAAAATCTCTTATTTTCGGAAAAAGTCGCCTTAAAAAGTCGCATCCAATTTCCCAAGAATTAATAATATGAAAAATTAAAAAAAATCTGGTGTGACAGCACACAGCTTTCTCTCACCTTTGGTAATCGAAAGTTGTGTTCTGTGCTTGTCACACCAGATTTTTTATGAAATGAAAAAGAATTATGAACTATTTATGCTGACGAACTTTGACAGATGATACAATTTAATCTACGTATCTCTCTTTAGAATCAGAGATTCTAAATAATACATTTCTAATTTTATTGGAATTTGAAATTAATTTATTTTTCTGGACGAAAAACAAAGGGAGATGTTTTTAGGAAAATTTTTGGAAAATTCCCCGAAGTAAAAATGTTTAAAAATGATCATTTTTCTTCTGGTCATTTCGATCTACTTTCTGTGTGTCCTTGGTGCGCGCGTGTGTATCCCTTTTGTGTCCAAAAAAAATCGATCATTTTTAATCATTTTTACTCGGGCCTCACAGTTCAAAGACTATGGGCCACGTTCCCTTCTTTTTTTACAAATTAGTTCAAATTTTCCATAAATTTTTATGAAGATAGGGAAATGTTCACTCCAGGCCTGCCAGAGTCATTTGTAGTGTTGTATTAAATTAAACTATGAGATCAAGGGGCGGATTAAAGAGAGAAATGGCCTAGATGCCAAAAAAGACCATAAATAAATAAAATAAAACTAAATGGCCTCAGTAGCCGAAAATGCAAAATTAAAAAAAAGCCTATTATTAAGGTTATACTTAAAAAATTAAAAAAATTTCGATCATTAAAGTCGCTTTTTTCAAAAGAAAAGTCTCTGAGAGGCAAAAAAGCGCAAAAAAAGTTTCAGAAGTCATTTTTGAAAATCTCAAAAAACGTTTCTTTTTATGATTCAGTGGAGATATCTAAGAAAATCAGGCAATGTCTAAAAATTTACAAAAGTCGAAAGACTTTTTTTCCACTAACTTAATTAATTCATTTATACTTCATAATTGAAAAATAATAAATTTCCCCAATGCGATTACATCTCATATTAGAGCGCTATATGTTATAGCTTTTAATCTCTATATTTAGTTAAAGTAACGATAAAAATAATGATAGTCTTAATAATTGTTCTACTCAAGAAAATTATAGTAATAGAAGCCTACAAAAATAAATTATTACCTAAATAATATTAAAAACAAAATTTCCAAGTATAATCGATTTTAAATTATTCCTCCTACTGTCCCTTAAATAAGTAAATAAAAGATCGTTAAATTTTACTTTCTCTTACCTATGTATATATGTAATATATATATAGAGAGAAAGTATTGGATTCATGTCAAAAATTCGATGTCGAGATTTTGATGGATATACACGTTTTGAGGTCCCCTGAATCCAAAAAAGTGGTTTTTGCGACATGGTCTGTCTGTGGGTGTGTGGGTGTGTGTGTGTGTTCAATTTTAAGCATGAAGGAATTGAGCTAGGAGGTTGAAATTTTATATTTAAGTTAAACACCCTCCGGGACCGGAAAAATAAGCTTTTAATCAAAATCGGCCAAAGAGTACTAGTACTTTACTGATGTACTTTTTCAGTTTTTTTCGATTTTCTCAAAATTTGCTCCAACGATTTTTTTTAAATTCAAAAATCAATTATTTTTTAGATGCTCTTTAAAATGTATATTCTTATTTTGTGATTGAAATCTTCTGAAGACCACTTTACTCTTGTATTTCATAGGGAAGATAGGAGAAATGGTTGCCATGGTAACAAAATATAAATATTTTCCCATACTTATAAATTTTACATCTGAATTCATATGTTCCGTACTGTCGGGAACTAAATATATGTCGACACAAAAAATCTGGTGTGACAAGCACAGTACACAACTTTCGATTTTTATTAACAATCTGCATAATTTCCCTCAATTAAATTACTTGAAATATGTTCGTTGTTGTATTTGCGTCAGTAATCGAAATTTTTTATTTGGATGAATAAAATCTCTTATATTTCAATTTTTTATTTATTTTTTTCTTAAGCTACTAATATTATACTTTTCTCGTGTAGAGAAAAATTATTAAGATTATCATTATTTATTTATATTATTTTTAATTAAATTTCGTCCAAAGAAACTTAATTAAATTCTAAATATTCATTTTTTTTTCTTTTGTTTCAGGTAAGGGCAACTCATTTTTATCTTCATTCCTGATTCTGTAAGTTTTCAAAAATATCACATAGGCTCACGTAGTAACTAATCTAATTGTAGTAAGAATAATTTTTATAAATTCCTTTTATTTTTATTTTTCATTATTATTTATTATTATTAATTACCGCGTCGTTCGCCTTATCCGAGTCGAAATTTAGCTCTTACCCTTATCCCTTCTGTCTCGAAAAGGTCCAATTTAGCTTAGTAAGCTCTAAGCTCCATCAATGAACCCTGAGATCGTACCATTTACTATGAGGCCCTATTTTGCACCCTTAAATCGGATAATATTAAAAAAAAATGAAGACCTACCATATTGGCTTTTTTAACCCTGTAATAAATTTCTATGAACATCTGTATTAATTAAGAACGCCCTCGGGGCTGGTGTAGGGGTTAGCGTGCTAAGCTCGTATACCAAAAGTCGCGGGTTCGGACCCCAGGCAGTCCGATGATTTTATTTAAGCCATTTGGATTCCAAATGGCTTAAATAAGAATGCCTGGACCCCCCAATATGTGTATTGGTCAATAACGGATATCGTAAGTCTTATAAGGCCTGAGTTGCCGAAAAGACAGTGTGAATGTTTGTGTGAGTATGGGGGTGAATGAGGGAAAAAAATTGATAAATTATATATTAAAGAAAAGGATAATATAAAAAAATTGAAAATAAAGATTGAGTTGTTCGTTATCCAATCAGAACTCTTTACTCTTGCAAGCGACCTCATTTAATTGTACTTTCAAAAGACTTCTGACTTACATAGTGCTTAGGGGTCGCATTACGTAAAGCCTTTTCTGGCGATTCTTCTAGTCCCCCTCTCCCATGTCACAGTCACATACAAACAAACCTCCCTACAAATATTGTCACAACATAGAACTACCCCCCCCCCCCGAATAAAATTCCTTATACAAAATTCATATCATTTTAAAATTTTTTTCTCTTGTGGCTCAAATAATCACTCCATTTTTCCCTGATGTAAAAATCATTCGACCTTTTTTTTTTTTTTTTTTTTTTTCAAAAAATTTTATAAATTCAACTTTAAATTGCGTCAAAAAAAAAAAACCTAAAATAAATAAATTTAAAAATAAATATATTATTTTAAATGTTTTTTTGGCGGGGCGGGCGAAAAAAAAGGGGGGTGGGGGGGGGGGGGGAGAGGGTGAGTGAGAAAGAGAGAGAGGTTTTTTTTTTTTTTTTTAAAAAAAAAAAAAAACTTTAAATTGTTATGTCACACTTAGAGAAACCCCCGGTTCTCCCATGTCACAATTAGTAATTAGTAAAACGCGTTACGTAATATATGGACGACGATAAAATTAATTTACTCTTGGAAACAGCAAAAGTTAATCTCTAGTAGCCAATAGCTTGAAGTTTTACTTTTTTTTGTTTTACTGATTTTCGGAATTTTAAATAAAATATTATATAATATTCATTAGCGGAAAATTTTATTGAGGTCTGGCGACTGTATTGCACAATTTAACAGTTTCGGTTTTACAAAAAACCATCATCAGGCCTAAAATATAAATACAAAAAAATTACATGTAATCTAAGGAATATTATATAATATTTATTTAAAATTTCGAAGATCAGAATAACATAAAAGTAAACCTTCAAGCTATTGGTTAATAAAATTAATTTAATTAAAAAAAATTAATGCCTATTTTTGACTCCTACACCCTATTTTATTATAATAATATTAATAAATTAGGGAAGATAAGAGAGAAAAAAAAAATCACTTTTCTTCTTTCTCACCACTTCAATTGATTTCAATTATACTATACTACCCAGTAGAGTGACCGAAATATTTACAATAAATTAAAAGAGGGGAGAGAGAAGAAAATGATGTTTTTTCTTCATATTTTTCTAATTTATTAATATTATCATAATAAAATAGAGTATAAGTGGTCCAAAATCAATTACCTAAAATGGTCAAAAAAAAAGAATTTTTATACCAGTTTGGGGTTCAAAGTCGAACCTAATTTAAAATGCAAATATACTTACTTTGACCCCCTAAGCCCGAAATAAGATGTACTCAATGTGAGACGTGTGCTACGCATCATGCCAAGAGCTTCACCCCTATTAAGAACCCTAATATCAATTCGTTAATCCCGTAGAAATAACGACCCTCGGCTTACCTTTCCTGTAATCTTTTAGAAGGTCCTGTTTGAATTTAATTTAATTCATCCCTATTCGGAAAAATTATAACTTAAATAATTAATAACTTGAAAGTTATAGAAATTTTCGTAATGAAAAATAATTTTTCTGTAACTATTAGAGGCTGAAAGGAAAATGACAAATGATAAACTTAAAATAAATTTACCTATTTAATTGCTCCAGAACTTTTCTAGTAACGTGGTTTTAAAGTTCATTTGAAACCAACAATATAATGGAGAATGCTGGGGAACATTTAATAGAAAATATAAATTAATTACTTCTTCTCCATATTTAAGAATTTATTTCAAAGAACTTAAGTAATATTTTCGTTAAAATACGTATATATATTAACATTATTTAGATTATAAAAGGCAATCAAAGACATTTTAGATTACTCACTCAAATTAACTTAGCCTTGCCACTTACACTTACGATATTATTTTGGGTAAAAATAAATGATCAATTCAACCATTCTTAATAATTAAAATATTCCAGATCATTTAACAATTTTAATTTCCTGGATCACTTATTCTACTTGACTGGATTATTTCTTTTTATTAATGCCTTCTCTTTTTCTCTCCCTTTTGATTAGGAATAAGTTCCTTAATAAAAATTTTAATTTTAATTTTAATTTTTATTAATGTTTAAGAGCCGGAATTCTCTTTGATCTTAAGCTTTTCTTAACCACTCTCTTCTTGTCATACTTTAACAGTTTATATATTTTGTTAAAAACTCTTGCAAGAATAATAGATAGCTTTTTATTTTTATTTAGAAACGCTTTAAGAAGTAGAATTAATTAATTTCTTGCTTTAAAAAATATCGAGGGTAGAGATACTTGGCATTTAAAATTATGTTTATTTAAAATCTTTCTTCTTTATATATATAATTCTTCTCGTACGTGTGTATGTGACTGAACTCCTCCTAAAACGACTGAACCGATTTAGATAAAATTTTCTGTGTATGTTTGTGAGAGTCCCGGACAGGTTATGTTTCACAAATAACAAATAATGTTAATGAGTACTTAATCGTTAAAATAAGAAAATAAAATTAGGAGAAATAGTTGCATATGGTAACAAAATATAAATATTTACCTATGTACACGGATTTTTTTTATTTATTTACATTTTGAATTCTAAAATATCGGCGTAAATTTTTGTCTGTGTACAGGGAGAGTCCCGGAAAGGATACATGGATTCACAAAAAATCTTAAGTTCATGAATAATTAAATCGTTAAAATAGTCTCTATCATATAAAAATGAAAAGGGAAAATGTATGTAAATTTCCGGTATGTATATAAGTGGCGAGCAAAAGGGTCCAGGGGGCGAGCCCCCCGGCTAGATGGAAAGCCCCGCTACTGAAGGCGGGGCTTTGCGTCTAGTCCCATATATATAAAAATTAATCCAATATCATTAATTTAAAATAAAAACATTCAGACTGAACTCGCCTCGACTTTTTCGTAAAATCTAAAAATGCCTGATTATCTAAAAATAAAATAAATGATAACTGATTATTGAGACGGTAATCCAAAAGTTAAAAATATATAGTGCATTTTAATTAAAACAATTATATACTGTATATTCATTCTCTAATGTAAATGTTACAGAGAAAAATGTATGTAATTGTTTTTACTTTCTCTTACCCTCTAGATATATTAATATATAGAGAGAGAAAGTATTGGATTCATGTCCAAAATTCGATATCGAGATTTTGATGGATATACACATTTTGAGGTCCCCTGAATCCAAAAAAGTGGTTTTCGCGACATGGTCTGTCTGTCTGTCTGTGTGTGTCTCTGAATTAAATATCTCAAGAACGAAAAAAACTAGGAGATTGAAATTTTATATTTAATCTACAGGTACCCTCCTGGGACGTGACACGAAGCTTTTAAATAAATTCGGCCAAAGAGTACTATTACTTTACTGATGCTTTTTTTTCAGTTTTTTCTATTTTCTCAAAATTCGCTCCAACGATTTTGACTAAAATTCAAAAATCAATTATTGTTTAGATACTCTTTAAAATGTATATTCTCATTTTGACATTCTGAAGACTACTCCTTGTACTTCATAGAAAATGTGGGAGAAATAGTTGCCATTGTAACAAAATATAAATATTTTCCCATATTTATAAATATTATCTCTCTCGAATGTACCGTACTGTCGGAAACTAAATATATAGCCGACACTAAAAATCTGCTGTGCGACAGTCCCACCAGATTTTTTAATTATTAACTTAATGAGCAAAAGCAAGTGAGTATTTGTTATATTCGAATAAATAACCTTCCGAGTTTGACATTTTTAGGTTAGGTTTCGGCATAAACTATTTCTTGCACAAGCATGCTTGTGCCGTTTGGGGCCGAAGGGAATTTGTGCATGCTGGTACAAAAAGATTGCCCATGCATGCTTGTCAAGTGTTCAGTTAGGTGTGTACCCGCCTAAACAGAGGTAAAAAAGTGGGCGGATGGTGGAAAAGGTTGACTACCCCTATCTTAGAGTATTGACAAACATCTTTTCTGATTAAACAATTAATTTATTTTACATTGAATAGTACCTGTCTTAAAGTATTTTAAATAAATCCATTAACTTTTAAACAATTTATTTATCAGGTTTAAAAAATCAAGAAACTTGATTTTTTACTGTCCTAGTGATAAAAAAATGAAAGAGGGAAAGAAAGATATATATGCAATATTTTGCAGCTCTCTCTTTTCTTTCTTTTTTTTTCCATTTTATCATCTAAATTCATTTTTCATTACTTTATAGAGATGCACAGTTGTTCTTTTTATATTCTATGTGGATATAAACAGAAGTAAAAAATGCTAACGATTTTACCCAAGGTGAGGAACGAAGAAGGAAAGCAAACGGGATTGTGTGTGTGTATGTTCGAGTTTTTGACACGCACGATCACCCTAATAGCACGCAAAACACATCTCAGCTGAGACACGGAAACAAATCGGGAAGGGAAAGAGAGAGAGAGAGAGAGCCAATCCTGCCCTTTGGGACTATATACGAACGTGATTTATTAAGATATTTCCTTCTCCAAGGGTGTTAGAGAAAGAGAGAGAATAAAGGTAGGCTGAGAAAATGATGTGCAGTGAAATAAAAAAAAAAAAGAAAAAGAATTGAAAATAAAAAAAAAAAAAAAAAGAAACGGAGAAAAAATTGTAACAAGACGAATGGCGAAGAAATTAAAGTTGTCTAAAGAGACAAAGTTGCAACAAGAATGCCAGAGAGTTAAGGAATTCAGGAAACGGAAATTGTAGAGGCATGAAATGGAATTGCGGCTTTCCAAAAAGTAAGACACTCTACAGATAATGAGTTAAGCCTTTAACGAAACGAACAAAAAAAAAAAAAAAAAAAAGTATAAGTACGTAAACAAATAAACTTGAGTTTTTAAATAAATATTTTTGTTAGAAATCAGACAGCTCTTTCTCTTCTTCTTTTCAACTTTTGAATGTTGTTCATTTCTAATTGATGAGAAAGAGATTTGACAAGATAATAGGCTTTAGATCCTCCCTTTAATTTTAATGACCACTTAGTATGAAAATAAAAAGATCTACAAATCCATTCGAGGTTCATTAGAGAGGGATCATCAAATCAGAATTCATATCAAAGCATAATAAACTTATTTAGAGAACATTAAAAATAATTGATGTTTTATATTGGAATATGAGAGGATTTGCGATCAATCCTCTAGTTTAGGTTTAAGAAGGAAAATATATAAAAACCATTAGGCCTACAAAAAAGAAAAAATTATCATGAAAAGGTGCACAAGAAAGTTAGTTGCAAATTTTATGTTAAGTTGTCAAACCAGATTTTTCTCGACAAAATCGGGCGCCCAAAAAGTAAAAATCTGGTGTGACTGGTCGCATAGCACACAATTTTCTCTTACCTTCGGTAGTCGAAAGTTGAGTTCTGTGCTTGTCACACCAGATTTTTTTGTGTCGAGATATATTTAGTTTCCGCCAATATATTAGAATTAAGAGATATAAATTTTATAAACAGAGAAAAATATTTATATTTTGTAACCATGGCAACCATTTCTCTTATCTTTTCTATGAAGTACAAGAGTAAAGGGTGCTTCAAACAATTTTGAGAATATATATTTGAAAGAGCATCTAAAAAATAATTGATTTTTTGAACTTTAATCAAAATCGTTAGAGCGAATATTGAGAAATTCGAAAAAAAGTGAAAAAGTACATCAGTAAAGTACTAGTATTTTTTGACCGATTTTGTTTAAAAGCTTATTTACACGCTTCAGAGGGGGGGGGGGTGTCTAGCTTAAATTTAAAATTTCCGCCTCATAGCTCAATTCCTTTATTGCAGTGGGAAAGGTTGATCAAAGAAATTGATATAATTCTCGAATATCCGTGTGTCTTCCACGCTGAAATTTCGAAAATGAATTTTATATGTTCAAATGAGACCTATAAAGATTACAGAAAAATTATTTTTGTCCCAAAATATTTTGAGATATTAATTGTAAAAACTACGATGTCCCATAGAACATGTACAAGGGCAGATCAATAAGTCCGTGACTTTTTGAATGAAACACAGGTTTTTGGATAAAGGATTAAATTATTTTTCAACGTAGTCTCCTTTGAGCTCTATACACTTTGTCCAACGTTTCTCCAATTTTTTTATCCCTTCCCAAAAATAAGATTTGTCGAGGGCATCAAAATAGGTATTTGTTTGTGAGATGATTTCATCGTTGGAGTCAAATCTCTTTCCGCCGAGCCATGTTTTCAGGTTTGGAAACAAGAAATAGTCACTCAGGCTAACTCCGGAGAATAGGGCGGATGAGGGAGCAATTCGTATCCCAATTGATGGATTTTTGCCATGGAGCTCACGAAATTCACTTTTTTCCATTTTCTTCTCAAATCGCGAGGTAGTCTGCTATTAATGGATGTCAAACAAAAACTAAAGCTGGTTCAAATTTCGACAGGAGTCAGCTGATAGTTGCCTGCTGACTAGAGCAGTGTTGCCATTTCAGTTAAGAGGCGGGAAATTCAAAAAGTCACAGACTTATTGACCTGCCCTCGTATTGAACTATATAGGCCTTTATTAGGCTGTTCTTATTCAAATAATTAAATCAAATTTAAAGAGGAAATCCTGTACATAGAAGTAAAGGCGAGAGTTCGCCTCAGGAATGACCGTGCCAAATATGTTGTCCGTTATTATTCGAATTAAGAAAAGGGTAGGGATCGAGGCAGGCCGAGCCAGATACCGTATGTCTGGAAGGCCTTATTTAGACACGCAGCCCATCGAAGGCGATTTACATGGCTAGTATATTATTTAAAGTAATAATTTTAATTTTTGATAAATGGTATTTAAAGCGTATATTTTATGTGATTTGTGGATTAGCTCTTGAAAAGTCAATATTAAACTTGTTATTTCGGACTATTGGGAGTTTATATGGTTTAGGCTACACAAATGTTTATTAATGATAATAATAATTAAATAATCAGCATTTTTTTTTCTGCAGACCTCTATTGGTCTGTGCCCTATAGAAACACTGAGCTAGAGGGAACATAAGGGTAACTTGTTGTCTGTGGCTGTTGGAATTGTTTATTTAGAAAAGAATCTTATTATCTGATAATATTTTTAGAGATTTTCTTCGGATTGTTTTTGAATGTTTTTTCAAGACACTCAAAGAATAGTAGTATGATTTTTCCTTTAGATTGAACACTTTTTTTTTACTAAATTTTATTCTTTCGATAATAGAAAAGAGTTTTTTTGTTTCTTTAAATCCGATTCTTTTGTATTTTTCTATCTTAAATAAATACTCGTCTCTATAGAGAATGTTTTGTAAATCGACATAGTCTAGTTCAGTGGTTCCCAACCGTTATGCTCCGGCACCCAAGGGTGCCGCGAGAATGGCTAAGGGGTGCCGCGAGATATTTAGAAAAAAAAAAAAAAAACAATAATAAAGATGCGGGAAAAATGAAGTTTTGCTAAAAAAAGATCCAATGATTTTAACGTAAGGGGGCAAAAATTTTCCGGAGTGCGAAAAAAATTTAGCTTTGCTAAAAAAAAAGGTAAAATGATTTCTACGCAAGAGGGGAAAAAATTTCCTTTGGGGTGCCTTGAACTTCAAAAGGTTGGGAAACACTGGTCTAGTTATTTATCTTTTAGGGCTGCTTCAGTTCTAGTCAACTAGCAAATTTATCAGACATCAAACACTATAGTAAACAAGAACACGCTTAACCTTCGGGTAAAAAAATGAGTTTTTTCGCATATAATTAGCTATCTGAGGTATAAGGAAAGTTTTGTGAAGTTAGCAACTTAATAAAGGCATCATTTATAAAAATATAAAATTAAAATTAATTAACAAGGCTTATGCTTCTAATTTCAACCCTTAGTTAAGTCTTATACCGAGCTTTGGGTCTTACCTAGTTAACTACGATCTGGGCGCATATTTAATCATATGATTAGCTTAACTATATGTGATAAAACTAGAAAGTCATAGTCAACCGAGGGATAACTATTTAATTAGAAGTGAAGCAAATGCCCTAAATAGTAAACCAATTAAAATAATGTTATCGTTTAAATAACTTTCTAACTCTTGAAGAAATTTTTCTTAAGATAAGCTGAAAAAAAAAATCTTAGATTTAAATCCAATCAATTGGTGAAGTAATCTTCTTTATTAGCACTAGTTTAGAAATTCCAACACACAAGTTCTTTTACAGAAAAGCAACAAACAATATTAAATGTATTTGCATTAGATAAATGAAAGTTTTGTAAATAAAATAAAAAAATAAAGTAATTTCTCTTATCAATCAAGCACTCAAATAAGGACTCGCGCTCTACTAGCCACTGTGAATACCGGAAGCCGAAGGTTTTATTTATTTCTTAGTCCCGGTTAGGCGGGGAAGGGGGAAGGGGGATCCCGAAGTAAATTCGAGATGCTTGTGTAGAATTGGAGGTTGAGGGGACGAATCCATTAGGACCCCGATCGGCACTGAGGCAAATCCGTCAAGAGGGTAGTAGGGGAGAAGCTTGTGGGGGGTTTATGGCCCCCGGATTGACCCGAATAGCCCGGTCCCCCCAGTGCTCGCCTTGGGGGTCCCCATTTGGTTTGCGGCTGTCGTCGTCTCCCCCCAGGGGCTTAATCTCTTCATCGGCGCCCTTTTCTCGCTAATATATAGAAAAGAGATTCTTTTCAAAAACAAACTTCATCTTTGTCCAAATTTTTTATCTTAATAAAATACAATTTGTATTTATGATTTTTTTTTTTTTACTTTCTCTTACCTCTATATATGTTAATATAAGAAAGTATTGCATTCATGTCAAAAATATGACCGAAAATTTGCCGATTTTCGGTCAGAATTGTTCTCATATTTCACTTTTTACTTTCTCTTACTATATCTATATATCTCTCTATCTATATATATGTTAATATAGGCTATATAGTTACATGTCAAAAATTCGATGTCGTGTTTTTGATGGATATACACGTTTTAAGGTCCCCTGATTCCAAAAAGGGGGTTTCGCGTCATTGTCTGTGTGTCTGTTCAATTTTAAGCATGAAGGAATTGAACTATGACGCTAAAATTTTATATTTAAGTTAGCCCCCCCCCCCGGAGCGTGAAAATAAGCTTTTAAACAAAATCGGCTAATAAGTACTTAACTGATGTACTTTTTCAGTTTTTTTTTCGGATTTTCTCAAAATTCGCTCTAAAAATTTTGATTAAAATTCAAAAAATCAATTATTTTTTAGATGCTCTTTAAAATGTATATTCTCATTTTGCTCTCGAAATTGTTTGAAGACTACTTTACTCTTGTACTTCATAGGGAAAGATAGGAGAAATGCTTGCCATAGTAACAAAATATAAATATTTTCCCATGTTTATAAATTTTACATCTTGAATTCTAATATATCGGCGGAAACTAAATATATATCGACACAAAAAATCTGGCGTGACAAGCACAGGACACAACTTTCAATTACCGAAGGTAAGAGAAATTTGTGTGTTGTGCGACCAGTCACACCAGATTTTTTTTCTTATTTATGCATTTAATATAAAATTAAAACGACAAATAGGAG
>JAKCPI010007173.1:0-10941 GCA_023213315.1 Euborellia annulipes | reverse complement strand
AAAATTACAACACTTATGTAAACGGTTTTTGCGAAAGAGTTTTGTGAAATCATAGTTAAACTGGATAGTAAATGTAGCTATATTTTTGTCTTGGAAATTTGTTTACAACAATAAAATCACAAACGCTAGAATCTCTCCTTTGACTTTGCCATCGGGCTCCCAACGTAGAGATCCCAAATATCTAAAAAAAAAAAGCAACCGTCTTCTTTCATTTCTAGTTTTTATTCATTGGCAAATCTCTTCTATATATTTGAAACTTATTAAGGAATGGAAAGATTCTTTTAAATAAACTAAAAAGAATTTTTATTGGAAAATATTCTTAACCAGAGTTGATTAGTTCTGAGGAAAGGGAAGGGAACATTTGGGAAATACTTGGAGTAGCAATTTTTGGTCACCACCTGCTGCCCTATTCCTTCCCTCCACCCCCACCCTCTCCCTTCCTCTTTCTTTATTACTAATCTAACCAATGAACGAAGAAGATCTTCATTTGCTTTGATCCAATTCCAAGCAAATCTTTTTTATCTTCTGCTGTCCAATAAAATAAAACAATTGCCTTCCAGATGCTCTCACCAATATTGGATGGATATTGTCTATAGAGAGAGAGTCCCCTCCCCTCCGCCTCCTAGAGAGATTCAAAAAAGAATGAATTAGGAGGGTGAAGGGAAGGAATTTTATTTCAATCTCAATCGATAATAATTAAACTTTCCAATTTTTACTTTCTCTTACGTTAATATATAGAGAGAGAAGTATTGGATTCATGTCAAAAAATTCGATGTCGAGATTTTGATGGATATACACGTTTTGAGGTCCCCTGAATCCAAAAAAGTGGTTTTTCGCGACATGGCCTGTCTGTGGGTGTGTGTTCAATTTTAAGCATGAAGGAATTGAGCTAGAAGGTTGAAATATTATATTTAAGTTTTGTATCCTCCTGGACCGTGAAAATAAGCTTTTAAACAAAATACAGTGATGTAGAATTATTTGTCTAGTTATTTTTTTCTTGCCATCGTAACTGTGATAATTATTATTAAAAAAAAAAAACATTCACACTTTTTTCTCGTTCACACTCACATTCACAGAGTCTTTTCGGCAACTTAGGCCATTTAAGACTTTAAACGATACTCATATGTTATTAATATATCTATTGGGGATCCAGGCATTTCTATTTAAGCCATCTCGTATACAAATTGCTTAAATAAAATCATCGGACTGTCTGGGGTTCGAACCCGCGACGTTTGGTATAGGAGGTAGGCACGCTACCTACTACCCAAGCCCGGGGGCTGATAATTATTATCTAGTCATAATTCTTTTTGTCAGAGCGACTGTGCTGATTGTTGCTTGATTATGATTGTGTTTGAACTATGGACAGGAGAAGAGGGATAGCGGACTATGATAAAAAAAAAAAAATTACTGAGTGTTTTGTATACTAGGTATGTAAACGCTTTTGTATGGAGAAATATATTCCAAAAAACGTCCTTCCAGAACATCATTTTTGTATAAATAATTTTTTTTTTTTGGAATGGGTGCATAAGGTCCGAAGACCTATAATGACTGAAGATTGTAGGTTTTGGGGAAGATAGACACAAGGAGCTTGTTCCAATCACGGGACAAAGGAAGATTGGAATTGTCCAGTTCTGTTAGTCGTGAATCTGAACAGCATAGGGATGCTGGGACGATGCTTCTCTTGTGTTGCGTGTATATGTTGCATTGGGTGGGATAATTGATTTTAATTCGGCAGAGCATTGACCATGGTAATACCTGTAGAAGAGAGAGAGTGCAGACACGCTTCTTCAATGATCTAGTGACTGTAGGGATGCGGTAAGGGTAGAATCACCTATCAGTCTAATTGCACGCCTCTGTATGGTGTCCAAGGAGGAGAGAGCGTCTTTCGGCTAAATAGATAAATATCTCCAAAAATGAGATCAAGAGTGTCCAATTTTTTTAAAATTAAAAATACAAGGAAATTAATTAATTGAATAATATAGGTCCATATAATTATATTTTTACAATATTTTTGATTCATTATATCTAATCCTATATAATAATAATAATATTGCTTATTTGAATGCAATTATTATCATGAATCACATAAATAAATTGAATGAGTTGTCATTTGAATCCCCCCTACCTCCACCCCCGGTCCCCTCATTTGCTCTGTTATCAGTGTTGAATGTTGCATTATTTAATAATAAATTTAATGTGTGGAGATGAAATCAATTTGAATTGAAAATTGGAAAAAAAAAATCATTATCGGTTAGAAAATAAAAAGAGGAGGTGGGGGAGAGGGGGGTGGATTGCGTGATTCGAGTTTACATGTGAGCCGAGACTAAAGGCTAAGAAGAAATAATAAGCTGACTATTGATTTCACGGTTTAAAAATAAGTACTTAAATTCCGTTTCGTTTTCTCCTTTGAATATTTAATTAAAAAAAAAAAAACTTCTGTGGCTAGGAAAGAACTCTATATTAAATTTGATGGATTATTATACCAGGCAATTCTACTAAGAGAGGGAGTTGCTGTGACATCTAGTCCTGGGAAGGGGCGTAAAGAAGGTTCCCTCTCAGTGATGCATACTTCGAAAGGAGTCGGTGCTGAGGGAGTTCCACCTCAAACTAGAACATCCTTCCTAGCATAGAAGAGGTTGAATAAAAAGAACCCGAAATAGGGATTAGTTCACTAGCGACAAATGAACGAAGGAGGTGGAATTAGAGTTATTTCACGGGATGCCGGTAGATGACTACGGGTTCGAGGTGTGTGTCTTCGTCCACGTAAGCACCTCGAGTAAATAAACGGGGATCCTGTTAGGAATTTTAAATAATAAAAATAATTTTATATTTTCTCTTATGGCACAATGGTGATTATGGTGGATGGCTACGCCAGTGTAATATTACAAAACGCAACAAATCTTTGAATAATTAAATTAGATCCTATTAAGGCCGTTTGTTATTTCAAGCCAGATGTCGATATCTGGACCGCCACCAACCAAAATGTTCTCCATTCAATATCCCTCTCGGTGTGTGTGTGTGTGTTATAGATGCTATGATTTAATGGAGGAGTGTTAAATTTACATGTTTCAAAGACCCCCATTTGGATTTATAATCCTTTAAAGAGAGAACATGAAATTAAAATAGAAATTTGATATTAGCTAGATAGAATATGTTTAGTTTTTATAACACGGAGTGTCCAACCTGCTCTTGAGCCACATTTGAAGAATGTTTAAATTTCATTTTCGTTTTTCTATTTTTTTATCTTTTTTTTTTAAATATTTTATAATTATCAAACAACCATTTTTTATCCTTTATATAAGAAAACTTTAAGTTTGGCCAAAATTATTTGATCGAGGCTATCTCAAATGTTAAGTACAGGTTAAAGTTAGAGGGAGATTTAGACGGGGTTGATTGTTTAAATATCTCGTGTTACAATTAATATTAATGTGGTTGTGGTGTAGAGGATTTTTTATTTTTTCTCTAAGCTGCTGAGGCCAATAAGCTTATGTATAATAGATTTACGAGTGGTAACGATGACAACCAGGGGGTTTATTTAGCTTATTTTTTTTTTATTGATCTCCACTCAAACCATTCACTTGAAGCGAGAAGACCAATTGTTAACAAAAGTACAGATGGAGCTCAATCCGTTTTGGAAGAATGTTTTTGTCAGTTCTGATGATGGTCGAAACCTAGGACCGAAACGTTAGCCGTAGTCTGATGCAAATAAAGAAAATTCTCTCTCTTTTTTTTTGATTTACACATATTTCTACTCTAAAGCCAGGCATACATCCCCTTTTTACTTTCTCTTACCTCTATGTATGTTAATATATAGAGAGAGAAAGTATTGGATTCATGTCAAAATCGGCCAAAAAGTACTAGTACATTACTGATGCACTTTTTCAGTTTTTTTTTTTTTTTTTATTTTTTTCAAAATTCGCTTTAACGATTTTGATTAAAATTCAAAAATCAACTATTTTTTACATTATCTTTAAAATGTATATTCTCATTTTGCCAGTGAAATCTTCTAAAGACCACTTTACTCTTGTACTTCATAGGAAGGATAGGAGAAATGGTTGCTATGGTAACAAAATATAAATATTTTCCATACTAATAAATCTTACATCTTGAATTCTAATACGTCGGCGGAAACTAAATATATGTCGACACGAAAAATCTGGTGTGACAAGCACAGAACACAACTTTGGATTACCGAAGGTAAGAGAAAGTTGTGTGCTGAGCCCCAGTCACACCAGATTTTTAAAATATTTATTTCTCTACATTATATAAATTCTAAACAAATTCTACAAACAAATTTATGTTAAAATTATAGAATCCAAAATTTTACGTCTAAAAGCCAAGTCCAGTCGGAAACTAATTACTACCGTAGTTTGGCCTTTCAATAGTAGAGCCATTAGAGGGAGATGGTCATTTGATTAGGGGTGTCTGTCTGTCGTCTGACTGTCTGTCACTAAGAGAGAGAGCAAATGCAATTTTGATTGCCTGGGATTTATCTAATGGCCTAATTTCCAATTAGTTGCACGCCAACACCCAACACTCTCTCTCTCTGGGCTCCAGATTAGAGCAGCATCTTATCAAAGGCAATCCTTTGTTGGAAACTTGGTTTCAAAAGCGATAACGTCAATCTCTCTCTCTCTCTCTCTTAGTGTATATGAAACGAAACCAATCTTTTTTTTCACTTCTTTTAAGGAAGTAGATAATAAATCGAGCTGATAACATTTTCACGTTTTAGAGAGCTGCTTCTTTGAAAGATAATAAACGCAAGATCACCTAAATCAAACAAAAGAGTGAAGAGAATTCCGATTCGATTTTTGCACTAGATTAAAAATTTGCTGTCTCAGGAAATTTAAAAAAAAATAAAAAAGTTATTTTGAGTGATTTCGCTTCTATCCTTGATGGAATAGGAAATCAAAAAGAATTGAAATAAATAAAAGCAATATAAGGAGTTAAAGGGGAATGGGGGCAATTCAACTATTATTACTATACTAAGTGTGTATGCCAACCGGAAAGCTTATCTGACATTGAACATTTTTCCGTCAATTTTTTTTTTGGAATAGATGCATAAGGTCCGAAGGCCTATAATGACCACTGGTCACATGCAGCCAGGAAGAAAAGGAGAACCATAAAAGGGGAACTCAACTGCGGGAACTGAGAAGATGCCTGTTGAGATTAGACTTAAAAGTCGGAAGATTGTAGGTTTTGGAGCCCCCTCAGGCAACTCTACGAGGAGAGGCAGTTGCTGTGACATCCCGTCTTGTGGAAGGGACGTAAAGAAGGTTCCCTCCCTCTCAGTAACAAAATATAAATGGACCGTTTATTTTGAAAGTAGTGTAAGTCCATTAAAAAAAAAAATAAGATATCACATAATTTATGCTTAAATTAATGTAAATTTTCTATATATAACTTGCTAGTGGTAAATTTCTTAAAAAATTTCCATGTTTTTTGTACAATTGAAAATTGGTCGGTAAATAGATTTTTTAATAAACAGATATGTTAACCTTTCATTTTCTCGAAACAATAAAAAAATGGACTTACACCACTTTCAAAATAAACCGTCCAAATATTTTTCCATGTTTATAAATTTACATCTTGTATTTTAATATATCAGCGGAAACTAAATAAATGTTGACACAAACAAATTTGGTGCGACTAGTCACACCAATTTTTTTTTTTAATTCATGAGCAATTTACATAATAGATGCTTTTTTTAATACGATTAATAAAAATATTTTTTATATTTATACCAATGCAAAAAAAAGCTCTATTATAAAAATTGTTGTTTTTTTTTTAATATAAAAATGTTAAAATCATTAATATCCAACCTATAATAATTAAATAAAGTGGCGACGAAGTTAAAAATGAATTTCGTATATTATTTAAACATTTCCAAATAAGTTGAGTAGTCTTGCAAAAGATGACAGGCTAGTCTAGCAGCCGGTATTATCAGATCACTTATAAGCCTATACTTATATAGATTTTTATGCTGTTATAAATAATATATTATTATGTTGAATATATTCTTCTATTTCTGACGTGTACATGATGAAAGGTAGGTTAATTAAATTTAAAAATTAATTAAGACGTCAGATCTTTAATATAATATTTAATCTCTTGGCGATCGATTTCGCTTACAAAGCATCCTCAGGCCAGCTATTATATATTATATTAAAGATCTGACGTCTTAATTAATTTTTAAATTTAATTAACCTACCTTTCTTCAATATATTATTATTTATTTATTTTTTTTATTTAGGTTTGGCCTCTTCGCCATACTATACAATACTAATATAAACTATTCCTTATTAAAAGATCAACAAAAATCAAACAAAAATTCTTGAGATTAAATATCGCCCTAAAATCCTTCCATCTGTTGGCAAATTTTCGTAATAGTTGAGCTTTTTGGTTAAATTAGTAAGAACCCTAACGCCATTTAATCGGCATAAACATACGAACAACTTGTCTCCTGAAGAGAATTTCTTATGAATTTAAAATTGCATTGGAAAAATTCCTTAAAACGCCAAAGTTATTATAAATTCACTCACCCCTATTTGGCCCTAAGGGAGACTTTCCCATTTTACCTATACCTATAATAAATATTATTTTTCAATGTCAAATTCTAATAGAATGTCATTTTTTATCTTTTTCTCTCTTTCTCTCTCTCTTTCTTTTGATATTAATTCCCTTCTCCTTTTCTCTCAGGTGTCACTTGAAAAGACTTAAGTAAGTTAAAAGGAGAGAGAGAGAATCGAAGATGGTGGTGACTCCAATAACGACTTTAACGCCCCCTTTTTCACGTCGCCCTTTATTCATTCCCTTTATTCTTACAAATTATATTACACGGATTACATGTGTCGGAGTTCAGAGAGCGAGAGAGTGGGGAGGCCACTTGACTTACAAATTAGTCGTTAAGAAAACAAGATGAGCAAAATCTTTCTTTCACTCCTCTATTCTACACACACACACACACAAAAATGATTTTCATTTTTTTAGATTATAACATCAAATAATATAATTAACGTTGCGATGGAAAAAATATTTTTGATATTGAATATTCATAAGCTGCTTCAATTTAATAAGAAAGTTTTATTTGCAGGGGTGTCGAGCGTTCTCTTAGCTGAACCCCGATTCTTCGGCTTTTATGTGCTTGCTTTGCATCAAGAGTCGAACTACATAGCTATTATACATCTCATATTGTGATTTCATATCCCATATTATAATTAACGGAATCCCGAGGTGCTTATGTGCACGAAGACACACACCTCAAACCCAACCGACCTCTGGCCGTAGCCATCTACAGGCATCTCGTGAAGTTACATTAATTTCTAACTCCTCCTGCTTTCGTTTCTAGTTAGTGAACTAATCCTTATTTCTGGTTCCTTTTATCCAACATCTTCTATGGTATGGAGGATGTCCCAGATTGAAGAGGGACTCCCTTAGCGCCGACTCCTTTCGAGGAATGCATCACTGAGAGAGAACCTTCTTTACGTCCCTTCCACCTCACGGGATGTCACATCACCTCCCTCTCCTCGTAGAGTTGCGGTGGGATTCAATATTCCAATCCAGAGCGTGCATGAAAATTTGTTTATATTAAATATTTTTTTTTATTAAATAAAAAACCAAAAGTCGCGGGTTCGGACTCCGAGGCAGTCCGATTATTTTATTTAAGCCATTTGGATACCAAATGGTTGGATATCGTCAAAGTCTTATATGGCCTGAGTTGCCGAAAAGACTGTGTGAATGTGTGTGTGAGTGTGAATGAGAAAAAAGTGTGAGTGTTAAAAAAAATATATAATAAAAAATCTCGCATGCCAGGATCTTCTTTGTAGAAGCCTACACCCTGGCCCGCTACACCAGTTTGAACTCAAGAGCCTTTCTTAACATCTGAACACTGGCATATCCTCATTTGGCCAAAGGCGGGCAATTGCTCGTCGATGGCGAACATGGGGGTCCAGGAAGCTGCGCCCCCTAGCTAGGCGGAAATCCAGCCTAAGGCAGGCTTTGAGACTAGTATGAATATGAAATAACCAGTTAGGTAAAATATTCGTTAGATTTTTTGGAATAATCTTATGACACACCTGCTCTCGAGTCTTTTTATTTTCAATACAAGCCCCTTTTTGCTAGGCAATCAAATCGCAAGTCATGCGCTTTCTGTTATCTATCATTCGGGGGTTTCCTGTTTTGTTCCAAGGGAAATTTTATTTTAATTTTCTCTCTGGACGCCATTGAATATACGATTATTTTACTTATGTTGTATTGTATCTATGGCAATCTTCGGACGTTCCTCAAGATGGTTTTTCAGGGTCTCCCACCCGAGGTTCCGCCATGGTTAGCATTGCTTCAATGCAACGATCATGTTAGCTGTTGTCAGTGGCGGATCCAGATGAGTTTGTCGGAGGATGGGGGGTAATCTGGTGTGACTGGTCGCACAGCCTACAATTTTTTTCTTTTAATCGGTAATTTAAAGGTGCATTCTGTAGTTGTTTACCAGAATATATATACAAATGAAATTTTTAAGTATTAGTTTTTAAAATTTTATATTAAAAACACAATTTTTTTTCAAAAAAAAAAAATTATATTTTGAACAACTAAAGGGTGCAAAGATTTTTAAACACCTTTGTCCTGAAGATAACGTTTAGTCCTCGAAACGTCGAAAATAATTCGGGCTTTTTTTATTGAAAAATTTGTTAATAAATTATAACAAAACATTAAAGAAAAGAGATGGTGATATCACGTGGTTGTTATTAGGGGGATTTATATAGAATCAGCTGTCAGATTTGCGATAAGAGACAAACAGATAGATAGAGAGAGAGAGAAAAAAGAGAAGCCAATTGGAATTCAAAGGCTAATTTTATATAGAGAGCCGGACTCGCATACAATGGATTTAGGAGAGAGGGGGAGAGGAAATACCAATTACCACAAACTCTAATGAATTGAAATCCTAACCAACAGCATCACCCCCACCCCCACCCCCTCCCCACCTTTCTTCTGTTTAAATACCAACGAGATGAAATTAAATTTTATTGGAGTCGACAAAAAAAAAAAAGGAATTATTCTCTCGTTCGTTCATTCTCTATCAATTCTATTTGTTTATTAGTTAGCCTATTAAATAATAATTTTGCATGTTATACGTCTTCACCTCTTTAACAGCAACATGCTTCGATCAATCTTTTATTGATTTAAAAATAAATAAATAAAAAATAATAAATTCAATTCATTATTTTAAATATATTTATATTCGTAGGGTATTTTTACTTTCTCTTACCTCTATATATATAATATGTTAATCTATAGAGAGAGAAAGTATTGGATTCATGTCAAAAATTCGATGTCGAGATTTTGATGGATATACACGTTTTGAGGTCCCCTGAATCCAAAAAAGTGGTTTTCGCGACATGGTCTGTCTGTGTGTGTGTGGTCTGTCTGTGAACATAATATCTCAACTAGGATAAGAACTAACAATTGTAAGTGGTGGAAATTTTATATTTAAGTTAAATATCCCCCCTGGGCCGAGAAATTAAGCTTTTAATCAAAATCGGCCACAATGTATTTGTACTTTACTGATGTACTTTTTCAGTTTTTTTTTATTATCTCAAAATTCGCTCTAACGATTTTGATTAAAATACAAAAATCAATTATGCCCTCGGCCTTGGTGTAGTTGGTAGCGTGCCTGCCTTGGGTCGCGGGTTCGGATCCCAGGCAGTCCGAAGATTTTATTTAAGCCATTTGGGTACCAAATGCCTTAAATAAGAATGCCTGGATCCCCAATAGATAATTACTAAAATACTGAGTATCGTAAAAAGTCTTATATGGCCTAAGTTGCCGAAAAGACTGTGTGTCTATGTGTATGTAAGTGTGAGTGTGTGAATGGGAAAAAAGTGTGAGTGTTCAAAAAAAAAAAAAAATTAAATACTCTTTAGATCGTATATTCTCATTTTATTTTTTTCATTTTCTACAATCTCTCAACAGAGATTAACTCCAATAACAGGAGACATTGGCAATGTTTGAAAATATTTTCACAGCAAGTGGAATTTGAACCCGAGTTGGTTAGCAATTCTAGATTCGTAATCCACAACTTATCCGATTAGCCACGAACCTCCACAATTTTTGCCATCAACATTGTTTGAAGCCACTTTACTCTTGTACTCCAAAGAAAAGATAGGAGAAATTGTTGCCATTGTGACAAAAGATAAATATTTTCTCATGTTTATAAATTTTACTTCTTGAATATATGTCGACACAAAAAAATCTGATGTGGCAAGCTCAAAACACAACTTTCGATTACCGAAGGTAAGAGAAAGTTGTGTGCTGTGCGACCAGTCACATCAAATTTTTTTTTACTTTTATGTAAATAAGTCTTTATCGATAATTTATTTTTTAATTAAATAAATTAAAAAAAGAAAGTGCTGGTGTGTATTTTTTGGTTTTGTCCCCTTCCCTCCCTCCCCCCTCTCACCCCTCTTTTCCCCAGGTGTTGTTGTTAATGTCATTTAGTTGACAGTGATTAATTAATTCAATTCAAACAGAATTTATAATACAAATACATACTATGTGGATATTTTATAAATATAATGAAAGAGCGGGAGGAAGGGAATCATATTATCTTTTTTTAATTGAATTAATCTCTAGAGAGGGAGCTGCACAGTACGTGCATCGCATCTATTCTAATTTAAAATGAAAAATGCCCTCTGCCCCCTCCCCCTCCCTTTGCAATTAAAAATTGGTTTTTCATTTATTTCCATATAAATGAATGTTTTACTTTTTTTTTTTTGTTATTTGTCTATTGTTACTTTAAAAGAAAAGAAGCAAGTAAAAGTTTTTTTCTTTCTTTTTGTCTATGTCTATTTTATGATTAAAAAATATTTCTAGTTGGAAAAAATGTGGATGAATAGAGATGGTAAATAAATGACAGTGCCAATCAGCCTAGGTGAAGAGAACTCTTAT
>JAKCPI010007172.1:0-26967 GCA_023213315.1 Euborellia annulipes | reverse complement strand
TATACTTCAACTCTGTTATTTAGTATATGAGTATGTCGTCGTTGTAAACAATATTTTCCTTTTGAATGATACTTTATTCTTTCCCAACAATTTATTTTCTAAATAAACTTAATAAAACTTAATTCAAGTTATATTAAGGTTGTTCGGATGGTATCGTAAGTCATAATAGAATCTAAATTTTTTTTAAATAAAATTAAAAATTTCACTGCCAAAATTCCTTATTATAATTTAGTCGTGACCTATCAGAGTTTATAATTGTATTAAGTTAATAATTTAATTACAAAAATAATAAATGAATGACTTTTGACTTGAGCAGTATTTCACGTAATATAGAACTGGCAACATTGCATTCATCAGCTATCTATTTAAAATCTTAAAAGCCTTCAATTTTATTTAATTTAATATATTACAATGTTTAATGCAAATCAGTTTAAATACAATGGACTGATTTGCGACAAAAAATATCGTAAAATGAAAAAAAAAAAAAAAAATGTAACTGACAGCTAGAAAAGTGAATTATTTTATGCGACGTTGCCAGGCTGGTCTGACTCTCGAGAATTCATTATTTTTAAATATTAGCGACTGTCATTTTGGAGAATTTTTTGACTTTCTTGTTAAAATATCTTTAAAAGCGGTCGGCAGAAACTTTGGTTTTATTTTTAACGTATTCCTCGGAAGTGAATTAATAAAATGTAAGTTTTTTGTTTTTGTATCATTTGCACAGATGCCTATATATAATTCGATATGTGTGCGTTTCGTCGACATTCCCCATAAACTACATGTTAAATTTCAATTTTTTTAAAATTATTTACGCGATAACCCTGCGTCAGATCTGCTTCAAAATTTTATTTTAATCGTATTTGATAGTGATTAATAACATATTAAAAAATTAGCTTTTAATCTAACAAAGTGCTTTAATGTCCGAACAACCTTAACAGATATTTTTTCATATTTTAAGTAAAAAATATTTCTTAGGTAGATAGATTAAAAATTATATTTTTATTTAATTTAAAAAAATTTGAAATCTATTTAACGTGACTTTACATATATTTCCTGCAATTTTTAATAAAAAATGCAAATTTATCTTAATATTATTATTTTTTTTGTATTATTATAACTTAAATAATTCCTTATAGTGCCAAAAATGTCTTTATTAAGAAACCGAAAAAAAAACAGATTCGAAAAATCGGCCAGTCTCAGACAGCCTTAAAGAAAATTACATTGCCGTTGTATTGTAAAATTAGAAACCGTGTTGTAAAATTACAATATTTACTCTAATTTTTGAAGATAATTGTAATTTAAAATGTTTCTTTGTTATAAAAATTTTTTGAATGTATAGATTTGTATATTTAGTATATAAATGAATGTTGGTTATCATTTACAACGAACATTTGTAAATTTAGTATACTATAAGATACTAAAATTAAAAAATTTTTTTTACAGTGTAGGGTAGAAACCGGAAGGGCTTGGGGGGTTCCCCCCTTGTTGGCGGCTCTGGTTTTATCTTTGTTTTTGTTAGCACCGATTTTAAAACACAAACCGAATCCCTCTTCCTTGATTCCAATGACCCCGGTTGTTCTTGTTGTTGGAATGAATAGTCCTTGGAATGTAATGAATGCATTTAGGCCACAGAGAGCTAGAGTCTCGCCTTTAATTGACTAACTACGCCAATTACACGCAATTACTTTGCTTCTTGGCTAAATGCATTCATTACATGCCCCAAGGACTATTCATTCCAACAACAAGAACAACCGGGGTCATTGGAATCAAGGAAGAGGGATTCGTTTGTGTTTTAAAATCAGTGCTAACAAAAAACAAGTAAAACCAGAGCCGCCAACAAAGGGGGGGGAACCTAAGCCCTTCCGGTTTCTACCCTACACTGTAAAAAAAAATTTTAATTTTAGTATGTTTTAGTATAGTAAATTTACAAATTTTCCTTGTAAATGATAACTACCATACATTTGTATACTAAATTTACAAATCTATGCATTCAAAAAATTTTTACAACCAAAAAACATTTTAAAATTACAATTCTCTTGGAAAATTAGAGTAAGTATTGTAATTTTACCATACGATTTCTAATTTTACAATACAACGGCATTGTAATTTTAGAACACGGTTTGTAATTTTAGAAAAGGGTTTGTAATTTTACAAAAAGGTTTCTAATTTTACAATACAAGGGTATTGTAATTTTCCTTTTAAGGCTGCCAACATGGTCGACTTTGTTTCGACTGCTTTTTAGCTTTCTTAATAAAGACATTTTTGGCACTATAAGGATTTATTTAAGTTATAATAATACAAAAAATAATAATATTATGATAACTTTAAGTTTATTTTTTATTTTATTATTTAGTAAAAATAGTTGACAATGAGGTCATACTTGAATGCCAAATAGCAGAGATAGACCATTAGTTAACAGGTGATTCGATGGTCAAATGGACTAGGCAGCAAGGCTTCTACCAAAAAGGTCAGTGTTCAAATCCTGGAGGAATTTTTCATTAAATAAAAATATTTATTTCACTCCATTCAGGTAGAGACGTCCCCTAAAGGTCAATAACCTATGGGTCCAGTCGTAATTTTTTTTTCTTTTTTCTAAATATTAGTAAAATTACAAACATTTGGATTGTAAAATTGCTAAATATTTGTAAAATTACCAAATTTGGACTCGAAATTGCTAAATATTGGTAAAATTACCAGACATTTGGACTCGAAAATTGCTAATATTAGTTACCATACATTTGTAAATGATTTTTGCAAAGAGTTTTGTAAAAATATAATTCAACTGTATAGTAAATTTAGTATCTATTGGTCTTGGAAATTTGCTTACAACAAAAAAATTGTAAAATCATCGAAATTTTTTTTTACAGTGTATCAGAGTTTATAATTGTATTAAGTTAATAATTTAATTACCAAAAATAATAAATGAATGACTTTTGACTCGAGCAGTTTTTCACGTAATATAGAACTGGCAACATTGCATTCATCAACTATCTATTTTAAATCTTAAACGCCTTCAATTTTATTTTATTTAATATATTACAATGTTTAATGCAAATCAGTTTAAACACAATGGACGATTTGCGAGAAAAAATATTGTAAAATTGAAAAAAAAAATGTATCTGACATAGAGATAAGACACTTATGCTATGCGACGTTGCCAGGCTGGTCTGACTCTCAAGAATTCATTATTTTTAAATATTAGCGACTGTCATTTTGGAGATTTTTTTGACTTTCTTGTTAAAATATCTTTAAAAGCGGTCGGCAGAAACTTTTGATTTTATTTTTAACGTATTCCTCGGAAGTGAATTAATAAAATGAAAGTTTTTTTGTTTTTGTATCTAATGCAGAGGTGGCTCTATAATTCGATATGTGTGCGTTTCGTCGTTATGCCCCATAGGCTACATGTTAAATTTCAATTTTTTAAAAATTAATTACACGATAACCCTGGGTCAGATCTGCTTCAAAATTTTATTTTATACGGATTTGATAGTGATTAATAACATATTAAAAAATTAGCTTTTAATCTACCAAAGTGCTTTAATGTCCGAACAACCTTAAGCACGGAATATTGTTTCAAATAGTATTTTTTATGAAATATGTCCTAAAAAAAATTTCTATTTAATGTTACTTGAACAATTGACAAAAAAAATTATATATATTCCAATGAAAACAAAAAAATCTCGGTAGCTGGCGCTTGACACACTAATGCGTAACAGGGTCCATTTAAGTTAGGTTTCTCCTGGGCATGTGACACGAAGTTTTTGAACAAAATTAGTCAAAGAGTACTTAGTACTTTTCTGATGTAATTTTTCAGTTTTTTTTTTTTTTTAATTTTCTCAAAATTTGCTCTAACGATTTTGATTAAAATTCAAAAATCAATTAATTTTTAGATGCTCTTTAAAATGTATATTCTCATTTTGCTCTCAAAATTGTTTGAAGCACACTCTACTCTAGTACTTCATAGGAAAGATAGGAGAAAGGGTTGCCATGGTAACAGAATATAATATTTTTTCATCTATCTATCTATATCTTTATATATATAATTCTTCTGTACGTGTGTATGTGACTGAACTCCTCCTAAACGACTGAACCGATTTTGATGAAATTTTTGTGTATGTTTGTGAAAATCCCGGACATGTTTTGTTTCACAAATAACAATAAGTTAATCAGTAATTAACCGTTAAAATAAGAAAAAATAAAAATTAGGAGAAATAGTTGCCATGGTAACAAAATATAAATATTTACCCATGTTTACGATTTTGTTTATTTATTTACATTTTGAATTCTAAAATATCGGCGTAAATTTTTTGTCTGTGTACCGGGAGAGTCCCGAAAAGTATATGATTCACAAAAAATCTTCAGTTCATGAATAATTAACCGTTAAAATAAACAATAAATAAAAATGAAAAGGGAAAATATATGTACCGGTATGTATAAAGTAGGCGAGCAAGGGGGTCCAGGGGGCGCAGCCCCCTTGCTAGACGGAAAGCCCCGCCGAAGGTGGGGCTTTGCGTCTAGCTATATATATATATATATAATTCGCTGATGTTAATACACCCTAAACTCCAAATAGGAGAAGGGAATCTCTTAAATAAATAAATAAATAATTCGCTGATGTCCGTCTGTCTATCCGTTTGTCTGTCTGTCACGCTCTATTTGACCAACTTGCCGTTGGAATTTTGAAACGAAATTTTATATTACAAATGTGGCTGGATTTTATAGCTGGATAATTGTTAATAGGTAAATAAAAGAATAGCAGCTAAAAAATTATTTCATTTATTGACCCACTAGGCATACAAATGCCTATATTGACAACCCGCAAGCTCTGAGGATGGTCTTGACCAAGACCGAAACGTCAGCCTAGTGGGTCAATAAATAAAATAATTTTTAGCTGCTATTCTTTTATTTACCTATGAATATATTTTATATGCTTAAAGAGGATCCCTTTTAGGGATTACAGGAAAATTATTTTCATCCCGAAATTCCTATCAACTTTTTGAGTTATTAATTCCTAAAGTTACGATTTCTCCCATAGGAAATGTATAGAGAAATATTTATGTATTCTTTTTATTTGTGTATTTCATGAATGTAAACAAATCCTCAAGCAGGCGCTGAATTGGAATATAGTAATGATAATTTATTTTTGTCCTCGGGGCTTGGTGTAGAGGTTAGCGTGCTAACCTCGTATACCAAAGGTCGCGGGTTCGGACCCCAGGCAGTCCGATGATTTTATTTAAGCCAATTGGATACCAAATGGCTTAAATAAGAATGCCTGGACCCCATATATGTATATTAAATCAATAACGGTTATCGTAAATGTCTTAAATGGCCTAAGTTGCCGAAAAGACTGTGTGTATGTGTGTGTGAATGGGAAAAAAGTGTGTTAAAAAAAAAATTACTTTTCATAGTTAAGAAAAGGCGAGGGGGTCCAGGGGCGAACCCCTCCTGTCTAGACGCCAGCCAGTTTTTCATAATTAGGAAGAAGATGCATATTAAATCAATAACGGTTATCGTAAATATCTTATATGGCCTGAGTTGCCGAAAAGACATCTTGAATTCTAATATATAGGCGGAAACTAATTATATCTCGACACAAAAAAATCTGGTGTGACAAGCACAGAACGCAACTTGTGTGATCAGTCACACCAGATTTTTCAAAGTTCTTTTTGAAGCCATTATTTCTTGTGGATGGCGACCACGAGCTCTGTCCTAGCTGAGACTGGCAGTACTTTCTGTTCTTTCCATGTCAGTCTCTTCCCTTCTATATTTTAAACAGGCGTCAGACCGTGCGACGGGCCGGCCTGTTCTTTTCCTTCCCGTTCGCAAAAATCTCTGAACCGCCGACCCCGCACCGCGAGAGAAGCAAAGAATAGGACTATTTTTCTAAATTAATCAATTGACTACGACCTAGTAGAAGCGAGTACTCTATCACTAGAGCTGATTTTAATTAATAAAAAAAAAATCCGTTTTTTTTTTTACTCGTATATTTTCCATTTGATTAGAATTCAATATTCTTTTTTTTTTTTTGTCGTTGTCGTCGTCTGGGCTTGACACCCTTATTCCATTTTAATGCACAAACAATTCGCCCCCCGGGGGGGGGGGGGGGGGGGGATTAGCAAGTCAGCCTCCAGATAAATTTCTTAATTAATCTTCGATGTTGACGAGCGAGAAAAAAAAAATTAATATATGTTTATATATATATAATAATAAGTAAAGTAGGAAGGAAAAAGAAGAGGAAATGAGAATTCCCTCTCTTCGGAATTAATTCACAAAGAGTTTAAAGGATTCTGCTGAAGGAAAAAAAAAATTATAATTAATTAAAAAAAAAAAAAAAAGATGTCTGTATGAATAAAGAGAGAGAGAGAGAGAAATGTTTTGTTGAGTTCATCCCTTGACAGCGAATAGGGGTGCGGGGGTGGGGTAGTTAGAATAAACAAAAATTCTCTGCTTATTATTTAATTACTTTTGACATCTAATTTTAATTTTAAAGGCAAAAGAAAAGAAAAAAACATACGTCGAATGTGAAAATAATCTGGTGTGACTGGTCGCACAGCATACAACTTTCTCTTACCTCCGGTATCGCTTGTCACACCAGATTTTTTGTGTCGATATATATATATATGCGAAAATAAGTTTTCTCGGGTTAAGTCGCGTGTGATATTGAGATTCACTCGACGTTTCGGTTTTCCTTTTGGAGCCATTTTCAAGAGTATGGGAATTGTTGAGGTAGTTTGTTTACGCGGTCTTGCTGGTGCCCAGGTCAATTTGGTGAATGCCTCAGAGGCTTGGTTTAGTCTCTGAGAGCTGGAGGAAGGTTGGGTCTGTGTAGTTGTGTTTGTGTTCGGCTTAGGTTGACTACGGGGCCTCAATCTGCCTCCCTAAGTCGAGGTGTTGTTGGTTTGGCTAGTGGATGTGTTAGGTGCTTGCACTAGCGTATCCAGGTGGGGCGAAGGGGGTCCTCGCCCCCCCCCGCCCCACGAGCATTAAGCTGCTTTTTCCCCAAAATTTACGGCTTTTTTTTTGATTTAGAAGGAGACGATCAATTGATTTTTTTTTTGAAATTTCATAATAAATTCGTTTTATATCACAAATCCGGAAAAAAAAAATTACAAAAAAAGCCCGAACGGGATTCGAATACTAAAAAAAAAAAAAGGTCGAACGAAAAACGGCGCCCCTGTTGAGCTTCGCCCCGTCCGCCTTCAAAGGCTAGTTACGCCGCTGGGTGCTTGGATTTGTTCCTGAGATTTAGATTGGGTGTGTATATGTGTGAACGTGTCTGTGTTTAATTTAGGTTGACTTCGGGGCCTCAACTCCTCAAGTCGATCTATTGCTGGATGTTTCCGAGACTTGTGTTTGCCTTTGAGATGTGTTGGGTTGTGTGGTGTCGGTTTGCGTGTTGATTTGTTTCTGCAAATCCAAAAACAAATCACTCCGACTATCAACACGCAAACCGACACCACACAACCCAACACATTTCAAAGGCTTCAATTATTTACATTTAGTATTAGAAGTTTTTTTTTATATAGCTGGTTAATCAATCTAGTAGAAGTAGAATAAAAAGAGAGAGCAGCTAATAATATTTTCGTTTATTATAACCTCAGTGCTGACGTTTCGGTCCTGTTTAGGGCGATCTTTTTATTCTCCTTCTACTACAATTATTTACACTTTACTTCAAATTAATATTATACATACTGTACAATGAAAATGAAAAGGGGGCGATAGGTGTTAGACACCCTTCAGAAAGGGCGATGGGCAAAAAAGGTTGGGACTGAATGCTACTCCCGTCTATTCTTCTAAATTAACATCTACAGCTAATCATTTTAAGATATTTACTAAAAGATCATACTTTGCCGACGTTCCGAATGCCGATCGCACTCATCATCAGGAGAAATTAGTTGTTAGAATGTCAGAAATGGCTTTATGAATATTTGCTTGGAAATTTTCTACGTTTTGGAAATTGGGAATGATCAAATGTTTAAAATTATTACTTTCTCTTACCTCTATATATATGTTAATATATATAGAGAGAGGAAGTATTGGATTCATGTCAAAAATTCCATGTCGAGATTTTGATGGATCTTCACGTTTTGAGGTCCCCTGAATCCAAAAAAGTGGTTTTCGCGACATGGTCTGTCTGAGTGTGTGTGTGTCTGTGTGTCTGTCTGTGTGTCTGTGAACAAAATATCTCAAGAACGAAAAGAGCTAGGAGGTTGAAATTTTATATTTAAGTTAGGCACCCCCCTGGGACGTGACACGAAGCTTTTGAACAAAATCAGCCAAAGAGTACTAGTACTTTACTGATGCACTTTTTCAGTTTTTTTTCGATTTTCTCTAAATTTGCTCCAACGATTTTTTTTAAATTCAAAAATCAATTATTTTTTAGATGCTCTTTAAAATGTATATTCTCATTTTGTCATTGAAATCTTCTGAAGAACACTTTACTCTTGTACTCCATAGAAAAGATAGGAGAAATGGTTGCCATGGTAACAAAATATAAATATTTTGCCATAGTTATAAATTTTACATCTTGTACTGTACTGTCGGAAACTAAATACATGTCGACACAAAAAATCTGGTTTGACAAGCACAGTACACAACTTTCGATTACCGAAGGTAAGAGAAAGTTGTGTGCTGTGCGCCAGTCACACCAGATTTTTTTTATTCAAAAATCAATTATTTTTTAGATGCTCTTTAAAATGTATATTCTCATTTTGCCATTGAAATCTTCTGAAGACTATTTTACTCTTGTACTTTATGGGAAAGATAGGGGAAATGGTTGGCATGAAAACAAAATATAAATATTTTCCCATACTTATAAATTTTACATCTTGAAATTCGAATGTACCGCACTGTCGGAAACTAAATATATGTCGACACAAAAATTTTGGTGCAACTAATAACACCAGATTTATTAATTTTGGATGTGGAAATATTTTTTGGGTTTACCTAAAGAGCGGTTCTAAAATTTCCACCCTCTGTTCTCACTAATAAGAGAGAATTTCCATAAAACCGAATTATTCAATTAACAAGGTTTATATCCCTGTATATATATATATTTTATATTAATATCCCAATATTCGAGATGTAAATTTCGAGCCCTCGAGGACATTTATTTTACAAAGTAATTTAATTTCATAAGAAGAGAGAGCTCGAGAGTTGAGGGGATATTTTATTATATTCGTAAACAGCTTAGTTAATGTTTTCGAAAATTAAATATCTAATCTGACCTGGAAATGCTGATTAAGAAACTCTCCCTTACTTTTAATATCGACCTTCCCCCTCCCCCACCCCTTTCTTCTCCCTTCATCATGGAGAGATTATTTTAAATGATATAAATAATAATACGTTTTTTTTTTAAGCTCCAGAGAGATAGAGAGTCTTTTATTTTTTTATTAGAAAGAAAGAAGAATAATTAAATTCGTTAATAAAAAGGTAAATTCAAATACAGTAGAACCTCGATAAGTTAAACCTCGCTAAGTTCAAAACCTCCGTAACTTAAAAATTTTTTCAATTCCCTTCCCTTGACAGCGTAAAACCTCTATTACTTAAAGAACAAAACCTCTGTAACTTAAACAAATATTTTGAGCATAGCCCTCGATAGCTTAAAATAATATTTTGGTGACCTCTATAACTTAAAGTATTTCTTTACATATCATCGAAAAAATAGTTGATGCAGAAAATCAAAAATACATGAAGCAGAAAAAAATTACTGATTTTTTTGTAAATAAATAAATCTATTAATTTACTTTATATTTAACTAAACTATTCTAAATAAACAAATAGATCAAACGAAATTCCTTTTTCACTCACGTGCCCAAAGTCAATAAACCTCGGTACGTTAAAAATTATCTATATTATAATAAAGCTGAAAAGACGTTTTTTGATTAAGGTACTTCTAGACCACCTAGAGATATGGGGTTTTTTGCATTCGATTCAGAATCCTCTAAAACCAAATAGAAAAATCCAAAATCTTAAAAAAGTTGTACCACTTTTTTTTAAGAGGGGGAAAACTCATTTTTTTCGATGTTTTTTCAAAAATTTCACGATGTTTTTTCATTTTTTCACTCATATCTTCTAAACGGTTAAAGATATCTTCAATATCTGAATTAGTCAATAATCTGCATTAAATTTTGAAAATGACAAACCTCTTTTAACTATTTTTGAGGTTTGTTTCCACATATAAATAATTCGTGCAAAAAGAACCTCATTTTTGATGATTATGCCGCGGCTTCAGTTCATTTTCATTGTTTTTTTGCTTCAGTATTTATAGTCCAATTTCAATAATTTTTTTTGCGAAATGATCCTCTCATCTTATACTTTTAGTCAGGTAAATTTCATTTTTTTTTCATCAACTCCTTCTATTTAATTTTCAAGTGTGAAAAAAAATAACACGAAAATTTTCATTTTTTTGAGATGGTTTTTAAACATCTGAGTCTTTAGACAAGCTAGACAATTGCGGTTTTTTTTATTTGATTCAGTACCATCTGCTGACGACTAGAAAAATCCAAAATCATGAAAAGTTATACCCCCTTTTTTTAAATTACAAAAAACCCATTTTTAGCCGATTATTTTTTTACATTTTTGGATATATTTTTTGAATGATAAGAGATATCTTCAATCTCATAATTTTGTATTATTCTACATTAAATTTGGAAAAGAATGAGACCCTTTGCACTATTCTAAGGCATTGTTTAGCGGCTGTGCAACTTTTGGCGTGTGAAATAAAATTTGTTTTTTTTAATTTTTTTTCATATTTATGGCCATATTTTTTAAACAATATTCAATGTCTTAGATATGATTTATTTTTTATAATCTACATTAAATTTCCTATAAAACGAGCCCGGTTTGGACCTGATAAGCCTCTATTTAAGTTCTTTAAACTTTTTCTAAAAATGGAAGAAATTTTTATTTTTTGTTTGTTTGTTTGAAGAGTTTCTTTCAATTTTCGGCTATATTTTTTGAATGGTAAGAGATATCTTAAATCTCATAATTTTGTATTATTCTACATTAAATTTGGAAACAAATGAGCCACATTACAGCATTCTCAGGCATGGTTTAGTATACTATCTATTCGTCAATCACGAGACAAACTTTTAAGTAGATATTTTTTTTTCCGAGATATTTGTATACAATTTTAGCTATATCTTTTTAATGATATAAGATATCTTGGATATCCAAAGGTTTTCACATTCTAGATTAAATTTTGTAAAAAATGAATACCATTTCATTTACATTGTTTAGGGTATTTAAAACCACTTCTAAAATGTAAGAAATTTTTTTTTTTTTGTTTGATTGCTCTGAATGATCCACATTGCAGTATTCTCAGGCATGGCTTAGTATCTAAAATGAACGAAATTATAGATTATTTCAATTTTTTCTTTAGATATCTTCAAAACAAAGCAAAAAAATCACTTTCAACTCATTTCCTCATAGAGCCTTCCACGACCACAACATTTCATTTGGCTCATATTCTTATTTTTTTTTATTACTTAGCGCCGGGTATTTTTACCATTCTTCAGACCCGGAAATTTTTTCAAACCCTCCCGTACCGACGAAAATTTAGTGAATGAATGAATGAATGTCTAGGAATTTTTTTTTTTTTTTAACATTCACACTGTTTTCTCATTCACACTCACATTCACACAGTCTTTTCGGCAACTTAGGCCATTTAAGACTTTGACGATAACCGTTATTTATGAATTTATCTATTATTGGGGTCCAGGCATTCTTATTTAAGCAATTTGATATCCAAATGGCTTAAATAAAATCATCGGACTGCCTGGGGTCCGAACCCGCGACATTCGGTATAGAAGGTAGGCACGCTACCAACTAGACCAGCGTTTCCCAACCTTTTGAAGTCCACGGCACCCCAAAGACGCGTTGGTAATAATATTACACACTAGCGGCACCCTTCCTTTTTTTTCCTATCAAATCGAACCCTGGGGCAAATTTTTTTTCCTTGCGTGAAAATCATTTGACCTTTTTTTGGCAAAGCTTTTTTACGATCTACGGAAAATTTTGCCGCTTCCATTTTAATCATTTGATCTTTTTTTAGCAAAACTTTATTTTTTCGCCTCTTTAATTTATTTTTTTTTATCTAAATATCTCGCGGCACCCCTTAGGCATTCTCGCGGCACCCTTGGGTGCCGGGGCACATCGGTTGGGAACCACTGCTCTAGACCATGCCCCGAGGGCCTAGGAATTTTTAAATAAAATCATTTTATTTAAAATACCCTTGAATCATATACATTGTATAAAATAAAAGATAAATTTTCTTTTATTTAATAAAAAGTTTTAAATAATACATCAAATAAAAAAAAATTATTTAAAAATATTTAATTTTTTTTACATATTTAAATTTATAATAAAAAATAAACTTTTTCAGATGTCAGAAAAAAAGAAATATTTTAAAATTGTTTATTTTTAACTTTGCCCATCAACCGTAGGTTGAGGTAAAGTTAATGTAATCGTAAAAAAATCGAAATTTTTCTGAATCTGCCAAAATGCGTTTTGAGGTCCCCTGAATCCATTTAAGTAGTTTTTGGAATGATGTCTGTGTGTGTATGTCTGTGGTAATTTTTTTTCGTCAACGAAAACTCAAAAACTATTCACCCAATTGTTTTGAAATTTTGCACCCATAAACTAGGGGTAGAGGCCAAGAACTGAAAAGCTTTTGGTAAACATCGGACCATTAGGGGAGCAAATATTTTTTCTTACATAACCTATAATTTTTTTTTTATATATTCAGAAACTAGACATCCTCCCGAGTAAAATGATATATAATATGTATACCATCGGACCATTAGGGGGCTCTAGGGGGGGGGGGCAATAAATTCTTTTCTTGAATAGTGGGTGGGCAAAGTTGTGCGCTCGGCTTAGTCCGACCCTTATTTTTTAATAGGTCCTTGCCCGTCCGATTTCATTTGCATGTCCGTCCTCCTAATCAGATTATTAAAGTGAAATTTAGACTTGCTACCCGCCCATAATTTTTTCCATGGTCTTCAAAACCCACAGGCCGGGGCAGGGCGAATATTCAATTATTTTAAACTTGATTCAGTGTATTTTCATTTGGGCAAAAACCATATGGGCTTTAAAATCAAGGGGAAAACTACTGATCACGTCCCGAGACGCCGCCCGCCAGGGCCAAGTTAGGAATGAGCGCGGCGAAGCCGCGCCTTCTCAACTTGTATTCAGTAACCTCTCTAACTTCAACTCGATAAGTAAAAAACCTCGATAACTCAAATTTCTAACCGTTTCCCTTGAACTTTAACTTATCGAGGTACTACTGTACTACATAATAAATATATATTAATAAATTACGAGTATCGTTTAAGTCTTAAATGGCCAAAGTTACCGAAAATACTGTGTGTATGGGCGTCTGAATGGGAAAAAAGTGTGAGTGTTAAAAAATATCGTTACACCCGCACACAGGGAGACCAATTTACAGAACCCACTTTTAGGACTCAGGGGAAGCTCAAAACTGTGTATATCCATCAAAATCTCGAATTTTTGACATGATAGCAATACTTTCTCTCAATATATATTTAAGAGAAAGTAAAAGGCCATCTCTTTATGGGAAGGGGGGTTTATTTAGCGAATTTGCATGAGCAAGTGTCGATAGCACACCCTGTTGCTAATTAATCCAGCTAATGTATGCCGCGCTTGGGTGTCCCTACAGCAACGCGCTTAACGGCTAATCCCCATTCGGAAATCGCCCGAACGCACGAACACACAATCCCTCGGGAACTCCCCCTCCTCCTCTCCTCCTCCCTCCTTTATTAATTACACATTTAATTGCATTTGGGATTTTCTATTTTTTTTTTTGTCATATGCAGTACAAATAAATACGAGCGGAGTCTCTCTTTTAAGTGTTAAATAAATAAGAAAAAAAAAGGATGAAATCCTAAAGGGAGAGAGGAAACACTCAAAGTTCTCTCAAGATAAATAAACTTGCAAAAGCGTAATTTTTAAAACTTTGAATCACATACATTAGCTTTGTGTTTAAAAGGGATGTTTTTTTTTTTTTTGTAAAGAGCATCTTTTGTTTGAAATATGTAGCTAATAGCTACTTTTATACTTTTATTAAATTAAGGCAAAAAAAAGAGCATCAACAAAAAAAAAAAGTAATATTTCAATTTTCCATTATGGATAGAAAACTTATTTACTTTCTCTTACCTATATATGTTAATATATATAGAGAGAAAGTATTGGATTCATGTCGACAATTCGCTGTCGAGATTTTGATGGATATACACGTTTTGAGGTCCCCTGTATCCAAAAAATCTGGTGTGACTGGCGCACAGCACACAACTTTCTCATACCTTCGGTAATCGAAAGTTGTGTTCTGTGCTTGTCACACCAGATTTTTTGTGTCGACATGTATTTAGTTCCCGACAGTACGGAACATTTGATTTCAGATGTAAAATTTATAAGTATGGGAAAATATTTATATTTTGTTACCATGGCAACCATTTCTCCTATCTTCCCTATGAAATACAAGAGTAAAGTGGTCTTCAGAAGATTTCAATTGCAAAATGAGAATATACATTTTAAAGAGCATCTAAAAAATAATTGATTTTTGAATTTAAAAAAAAAAATCGTTGGAGCAAATTTTGAGAAAATCGAAAAAAAACTGAAAAAGTACATCAGTAAAGTACTAGTACTCTTTGGCCGATTTTGATTAAAAAGCTTATTTTTCCGGTCCCGGGGGTGTTTAACTTAAATATAAAATTTCAACCTCATAGCTCAATTCCTTCATGCTTAAAATTGAACACACACACACACACAGACAGACCATGTCGCGAAAACCACTTTTTTTGGATTCAGGGGACCTCAAAACGTGAAGATCCATCAAAATCTCGACATCGAATTTTTGACATGAATCCAATACTTTCTCTCTATATATATATTACATATATACATAGGTAAGAGAAAGTAATATTATATATTTTTTAATGGAAACTTTCATGGTTTAAACCTAGAAAATTTTCATTTTCTTTAAAAAAAAAAACAATGAAATAATCACAAGTAGAAAACGCATGGGTGGGACTTAATGTTGTCCCTCACTGTACTTTTTCAGTTTTTTTTTTAATTTTCTCAAAATTGTAGCTCTAAAGATTTTGATTAAAATTTTTTTAGACGCTCTTTAAAATGTATATTCTCATTTTAGCCTTGAAATCTTTTGAAGCACACTTCATTCATAGGAAAGATAGGAGAAATGGTTGCCATGGTAACAAAATATAAATATCAATTTTATTATAAGGACTTCAGCCATAAAATAAATACTTTTCCGTATTATCCCTTTATCAGTTGGATTGTCCTGAAGATGATTCTTTCTATACCATCACTGGAATCGAAATATTTACAAATGTTCGGATAATATGCAAAAGTATTTATTTTGTTCACTAAAACAACATTGCTTCAGGTTTTACAAATCATGTATTTATTTTTTGGCCGATGTCCTTATAATAAAATTGATCATCCTTACGACCATCTATAAACAAAATATAGACTAAATATTTTCCCATAGTTTTAAATTTTACATCTTGAATTCCAGCCCCTCGGGGCTTGGTGTAGAGGTTAGCGTGCTAACCTCGTATACCAAAAGTCTCGGGTTCGGACCCCAGGCAGTCCGATGATTTTATTTAAGGTGCGCGTCTCGAAAAACGGTTAGAACACTATAGGCTGCCGAGTTACTCTAGACCAGTGGCGTAACGTACGCCCCCCCGCAGACCCCGCGATGGTATATATATGGGTCATTCCATGCCAAATCGACAAATTTTTTCCTGACCCCCGCTGAAAATTTCCTATCTTTTTTTCTACCCCTTAAAAGACATTTTTGAGAATTTTTTTCAAATTTTTTTTACCCAACTAAAAAAAAGTTATGGACTTTTTGAAAAAAAATTGCTCTTTTTTTTCAAATAACTATAACTTATTTTTAAAATTGATATTTCGGAACCCCGAAAAGCTATAAAACTTTTGTTTTTTAATGTAGTTTTCAGAAAAAAATACAAAAATTATTTTAGTAGCCCGGATATATGAAATATTTCAGTTTTTTTGAAAAAACCCATAATTTTCTCAAAGTTCGACCATTTTTTTTTTTTTTTAACTCAAAAAAAACTTCAACTAATTCTAAATTTATCCCCTCTAATTTCAAGATGTGCCGACGATCGCTTCTAATTTTTTTTTTTTTTTTTTTTTTGTTAAAAAAAAATTTTTTTTTGAAATTTGGTTTAATTTGCGTAACTTTTTTATGAAATTTTTTCAGCTTTCTCGTGAAACTTTAGAAGTTGAAAAATGAATGGTATTTTATTCGAAAATTTTAAGTCATCATCTTACTAAAAATTGTTTGTTTTTTTTTCAGAAAAGTACGAGAAAAGGGATAATCTGCACCTTTAAATAAATTCATAGTTTCAACCTCATACCTTCAAAAAAATAGAAAAACTTTTTTGGTACGTGTTCAAATCAATTTATTTCATATCTATACATTTTACTTTTACCTGGTTACATCTATTTTTACTTTCTCTTACCCTATAAATGAAATATGTGGCGACTCCTTTCTTTGTTAAGGACTTCCCTCTTTGTTGTTCGTTGCCTTGCGACTCTGTTTTTGTTTTTGTATAAAGTTTATATTATAAACTTTATACAAAAACAAAACAGAGTTATGCAATGGTGTGTCAAAGACCAAACATCGAGTTTTGAGAAAATCAACAATAAAGTTTTTTGTTTTCATTGGATTATATATAATTTTCTTGTCAATTGTGCAAGTAACATTAAATATAAATTTTTTAGGACATGTTTCATAAAAAATACTATTAATTAAAGCATTTGAAACAATATTCCGTGCTTAACTCATTTTGAATTTTTTGGTCTTTGACACACCATTGCATAACAGGGTCCATATATTATTATTATTTTTCAAACTAAATAAATTATTTTTTATCCCTTCTACAAATTATCAATGGGTCGTTTTGATAACTTACCTACCCCCAACATTAAAATAGCCTCTCTATGGGGAAATACATGGTGTTTGTCCTTCAGCATTAAAATAGCTGAAGGACAAACACCATCTATTTCCCCATAGGGAGGCTATTTTAATGTTGGGGTAGGTAAGTTATCAAAACGACCCATTGATTGAAGTTGTTCACTTCAAATATATAGCGAAGGGTAAGAGAAAGTAAAAATAGATGTAACCAGGTAAAAGTAAATTGTTAGATATGAAATAAATTGATTTGAACACGTACCAAAAAAGTTTTTCTATTTATTTGAAGATATGAGGTTGGTGGTTGATTTGCTAAATAAATTTTTTATTTTCTTAATTCAGTTTTTTACTAATTATTTTTTTCATAACGAGAATACTCGTCATATCGCATGCTAAGAATCCTAGTGGCGAAAGTCGTCCGAAATTCAACAATTCGAGAAAAGGCGTTTGCAAGTTTAATAAACATATAGCCGGGCAACAAATTAATAGGCAAAGAATGGAAATATATTTCCGCCACTTTGGCACTCAAAAGAGAAGACGTTTTAAGGTTTGGTGGGCTAAACTCAGAAATTGAATTTCCCAACTTCCGCCACGCAGCATTCTCAGCAGGCGAGATATATAGTTTTTAATTAATTTTTTTCATACCTGTTCTCGTTTAATAGCTATATATGATTTAAAGCATTTTTTTATTCCTTGTTGCTACTCACATACTGTAGGTGTAAGCAATTCGCTTCTATTTGATAATATTTTAGCTAACTTCGACTTATTGCCAGAGCAAAGATGAAGATCTGAAACAAAATAAAAATAATTAATTATCTATTCATTTAAACCAATAAATATCTATATATAATAAGAGATAAGAGGTCCCAAACTTTTTTTTGTCCCGTAGACCTCTTGCAATGTTTTTCAGTTTTGACCCCCTGCATAGACAATTCATCAACTTCAAATGTGAGGTGAGAAGAAAAAAAAAATAAAAATCCACATTCATTTATATATATATACTTAGAATAAAGAGATTAATGCAACTGAAATTTATTTACCGCTTTTTAGTGTGAGGGATGAACATGGGGCTTTGATAATAAATTTTCAATATTTGGTTTCATTTTGGTAAGGTTTAATCTTAAATCTCCTCGGTTAATATTACATAGCCGAGGTAAAATTATGAAAAATAAATCAGATCGCTCCAGGGGATGGCCTAATTTAAATATACAATTTCAGCCTCATAGCTCAATTCCTTCATGCTTAAAATGGAACACAGAAAGACACACAGGAGTCATTTCATTTCAAATCAACACAGGCCCCACCCAACCCGACCATCTCCGATTTTAATGAAATTTGGTGTGTTCATTGTACATGATGAGAGAATGACAAATGCCAAATTACAGAATTGTAGCACAAGTAGAACAAAAATTATGGCCCCCCCCACAAAAAAAAAAAAATTTGAAAAATTTCAAAAACTTTGCAGACAAAAACGGCTCTAACTTCTGTTCTAATAAAGATAGAACTATGAAACAAGTATTTTTGAAAAGGACTTGAAACCAGCATTAAATTGATGTGCAACATGATCACATTCAAACAATGAAATTAATTAATATTACAATTAGGACTTTTGCTGGATCATATATATATAGAAGTCAAATATATCACCTTAGTGGATATATACACTTTAGTTCGAAATATATTTCGACTGGCATTAAATTGATGTGAGAGGCGTCCACTAACGGCTGGTTTTATTCTCCGGTTCCTTCTATAGAAAATAATTAACCACACACACGAATATTCATCTTGCTCAATGTTACAATATTCCAACATTCATATTCTCACCATATTTTTTAATATTCTCTTTCAATTCCTTCATTTCATATGTGTAAGTTCATTGACTTTAACCTTTGACCTTGAATATCTCAAAACATGTCATCTCCAAAATTGATGAAAAAAAAATATATATGCTTCCTCATTTTACTATAAACAACATATTAAAATTTCATTTTGGGACGACATTGGGATTAGGAGATAAAAATTCATATGTAAAGCTATCTGATGCAAAAAAGCAATACAAAGCATATGTTGAGTGCAAAAGAATTACATAAAATATTAACCAATCACAGTTAAGCTGAAAATCTGAATAGGTCATAGGCGTCGGACGTGGGGGGACATGGGGGGAGCAGAGGACATCCCCCCCTCCGGGATTATCCAGGGGAGGAAGCCAAAATCTTATATATCTGGTAGTTGGTTAGCCTATATTACACAGGGCAACAAAAAGGACCTTTTTTTTCGATTTTTCTAAAATCTAAGCCTTTTGCGGCACGTGAAAATGACATCCGATTGGGCTGAAACTTAAAATTTATATATATTAAAACTATCTGCATATTTTTAAAGGGTGTCGCCTTAAAAAATTCAGGTAATATAAAATTAGAGCACATTTTCTATTAAAATTTTATTTTCTCTATAGCTCTAAAATCTGACGTGATGGGGCAAAACTTATGGCATTTTTGGAATCAGCGCTACCCAAATACCCAGAAATAGATTCAAATTCTCAGGCAACAAAAAAAAAAGGTCCTTTTTGTTGCCCTGTGTAATATAGGCTAACCAACTACCAGATATATAAGATTTTGGCTTCCTCCCCTGGATAATCCCGGGGGGGGGGGGGGGTGGTCCTCTGCTCCCCCCATGTCCCCCCACGTCCGACGCCTATGACCTATTCAGATTTTCAGCTTAACTGTGATTGGTTAATATTTTATGTAATTCTTTTGCACTCAACATTTGCTTTGTATTGCTTTTTTGCATCAGATAGCTTTACATATGAATTTTTATCTCCTAATCCCAATGTGGTCCCAAAATGAAATTTTAATATGTTGTTTATAGTAAAATGAGGAAGCATATATATTTTTTTCATCAATTTTGGAGGTGACATGTTTTGAGATATTCAAGGTCAAAGGTTAAAGTCAATGACCTTAATTATTTTCATTGTTGGAATGTGATCATGTTGCACATCATTTTAATGCTTGTTTCAAGCCCTTTCCAAAAATACTTGTTTCATAGTTCTATCTTTATTAGAACAGAAGTTACAGGCGTTTTTGTCTGCCAAGATTTTGAAATTTTTCAAATTTTTTTTTTTGGGGGGGCCATAACTTTTGTTCTACTTGTGCTACAATTCTGTAATTTGGCATTTTTCATTCTCTCATCATGTACAATGAACACACCAAATTTCATTAAAATCGGAGATGGTCGGGTTGGGGCCTGTGTTGATTTGAAATGAAATGACTCGCAGGCACACAGAGAGAGACAGACAGGCACACAGACAGACCATGTTCCAAAAACCACTTTTTTGGATTCAGGGGACCTCAAAAGGTGTATAATAAATTTAATAAATATTAGTAAAATAAAAAATTTGATGGGCCCAACTGCTGGTGGGAAAACTCGTTCCTCTTTGTTTGATTTGACTGTATCCCACCCCTGAGGAAATAACATCCTTCATATTCTATACAAGGGGTGGCCAAATTGCGTGCGAATTGCGTGCTGTGCGACCAGTCACACCAAATAGCCCATCCCCCTCCATCCCGAGAAACCTCTGGATCCGCCCTTGCATCGAACTCCACAGACCTGGAATCTGTGTGATTTACCTGAGAATATATTTAACTATCAACTTTAAATGTTTATAATATATTAATTTACACTTACTTTAATTGAAATAAATCAAGTCTCCTTCTAAATTTGGATTTATTTGATGTTTTGACTCTCGAGAAGTTCGGAGAAAAGTTTTCATTTGTTGTTGCTAGACAAGAGCTAATTGGCGTCTGGGCGTCGTAAACTAGCGTGGATATTGTGGCTCACTTGGACTTGTGCCAAGTAAGAGATGGAGATCTGAAAAACAATACAATTAATTACAATAATTATAAAATATTCATATTATATTAACTTCTTGATAGAATTGGTCTGAATCAGAATCTGAAGTAAATTTTGATCTAAATGCCACGATCCAAGTCCCAAACCTGTGTGTAGTAGTTGAGATCAATGCCATCAAAATACGTGAGCTCTATGTGCCTTGCTCTGTGTGCCCCTTCAAATAGCTAATTGCGATGATTCAATTTATCCTTGGGAAAATGCAATTTTCTAAAAAGATAAAATTACTCACCAAATGGTAAATGCAGCAGGCAACATTGAGTAAGCATATCGTTGTGACAAAGAGCATTATGATCAAGTTCTGAAATAAAAGAAAAAAAAAGTAATTAATATAGAGATACAATAGTATATAAAATATAATATTATTTTAATATCAATACGGAGACAAATTTTAATAAGGAAAATTTATAATAAGCTTTTTATAGGGCAGGAATTTTAATGTAAAATTTAAAAATTCTATTCAATAGGGTGGGATAAAATGAAGAGATGAAATATTTAATTACCTGAGCTACAGATGTATAGAGCGAATCAAAGCTGAAAGCTGGCTGTATAAGAGAAGAAAAGGAATTGCCCGATGTCAAGTCCCGTGGGTTTTGTATATATAGATGTGATAAATGTCTTGTTTCCTTTGGGAGTCTTCTTAATCAAATAAATAGTCATTTCTAAAATAGAAAAAAAAAAAATAAATAAATAGATTAATATAAATTATTATTAACTGACATAAATCTAAAAAATAAAGTTCTGGTTTTAAAAAGATATATTACCTAATATTCAAAAATGTATCTATGTACAGTGAGTATTTATTAGATGTTTTGTTGTTGTCTTCTTAAGAGTTTGAAATCTGCTCTGTGATGTCTTTCATATTAATATTCATATTGCTATATCTAAAATTAAAAAGAAAATTATTAAATTAAATTATTTTATAATTGACATGTAGGCCTATTTATTATTTATTTAGGATCAATAAAGTTGACAATAAAATGACAATTTGTGATGTGAGCAATGAGTTGGAGCAGCCAGCAAGGAAAAGGCCTCCTTATCAAATTAAAGCCCAAACTGTCTCAACTACTCTTGGGTTTCGTTTCGTTTCGTAGAGGCTTAATTCCTGGCTGCCTGCTCCATCACATATTGGTGATAATAAAATATGAGATTATTAGTTTATTCGACCCAAAATTTCCTCATCTAAATGATAAGTTATAAATGTATATATACACTGCCCAAGAAATTAACACACCTATAGATAAAATAAGTAATAAAAGTAAGAAAAAATTTATTAAATTCCCAATATATTATTTTGAATTGTAAAGATAAAATAAAATTACCTAATATACTGTATATGATAATTTCCATTCAAAGGCAAAAAACATAAATAGATCTTCCATTAATTTTATTTAAATTTCTATTGCCATCCTCTGTAACTTTTTTGTTTTTCTTAAAATCTAACGAAATCACATCTAAAATTTGAAAAGAAAAATATTAAATTAATTTTTCAGATATCTATCTAAATAATTGATTTGTTGAGAGAATTAACTAATCTTATATATATATATGATGAATTTCATTTAAAGAAAAAAAAACATTGGTACTTGCCTTGACTTTATTTAAATTCTGGGCTGATTGTGACAATTTTTGTTGGCCGTCGAAGCATCTTCTTTGTTCTTTTTAAATTAAAAGGAGATTTTAGAATTGATTTTCATTTTTCATTACACAATAATATGATTTTTTGTTTTTTTCCTTTCGATTATCAAATCTTTTTCGAAATCACATCTAAAATTAATATCAAAATATTATATATTAGTAATAAATACTAAGCATGCATTTAAATAACAAAAAAAAAAAAAAAAGTTGACAGATAGATAATTCCATGGCAAGTTATAAAATTGTGATAAATGATTTGAGTTTTAAACGAATGAGAATGAATTCATTAAAAAATAATATTATATTATAATCATAAATAAATCAAATCTTTTTGGGCTGTTAATTATCTTAAGAAATTAAAAATTTAAAATATTGCAATGAAAATATAATTAAATTCAGAACTTTTGACCGAGTTGAACAAAATAATGAATGAATGGATTAAATAAAATAAATATTAAATTAAAAATAAATTGAATAGGAAGAGTTTAAAAGAATAATTAATAAAAATTTGGTGAGAATAATGAAACATTGATAGACAAAGCAACCTGTTTGCACACGAGTTTAGCCTGAATATATTATTTCAAATAATGAATTCATTGAAAATATTAATTCTGAACAAATTAAGAAAATATAAATGAATCACTCACCTTAAAAAGTGTAAATAATTGAGATGAAATATAAAAAACATTTGACGTTGTATAATTAGATTGGGTCGAGCTGTCAAGGAAGGCGAGCAGCAAAGATGCGAAAAAGAGATGAGGCATTCCAACCAGAGAAGTGTCGCACAAGTCAACAAAACTTTATCTGAAAAAAGAAATTAAAATAATAAAACTCCTCCTTTCTTCAAATTATTTAATCAATTAAAAAATAAATTTTATTTAAAATTCTATAAAACATCTAATATTTTTTTAAAAAGTCAATATGGTTGAACTTGAGAATTGGAGTCGGATAACGTGTGCTCCCTATTCCCTCTCCACTATCGGAAGCCAATTCTATAGTTCACCCATTTTTACTTTTTTTTAAAACAGAAAATAGGGAGTGAAATAATTAAATTAATTATTAATTTTAATATTTAAAAAAAATTTGAAGTAATTAACCTAAATAAATTATTACAAACTTTTTTAATTTGCAATTATTAAAATTTTAATTTTATTCCAAACCTTGTTTTTTACTTTCTCGTAAGAGAAAGTATTGTAATCGTAAAAAAATTCGATTTCGAGAATTTGATGTTTCTCCACGTTTTAGACCCCCCCCCCCCCACCGAGTCCAAAAATACCATTTTGTGCATTATGTCTGTATCCGTGTGTGTGTGTTTGTGAACACGATTGCTTAAAAACCAAAGCAGCTAGATCGATGAAATTTGGTATTTGCTCCTTTTTGTAGGCGGAGGGGCGTTCCGCCCCAGGCCCCAAGCCGACATAGGCTCCCAAATATTTATAAAAAAAAAAATTTAATGAAAATTTCTCTTTGAGAGGCTCTGCCCCCTTGGGGTTCAGGGATATACGGTATTTTAAAAATATTTTTGTGTGTGGGGGGGGGGGGGAGGGATATTCAAAGATGAGCACCCCCCCCCCAAAAAAAAAAAAAAAAATTCAATAGAAGCTTCCACCTCTGGTACAAAAAGTATAAAGGCCCCCTCTTCTAGTGCCGCCCCAGTCCTCCAACTGCCTCGGTACGCCTCTGGGTCTATGTCCATTTTCTATAGTTTCGAGAAACTTATGAAAATTTAATTTTTTCCACACTGCGGGAAATTTTACGCCCTTTTTTAAACAAAAATATACGTATTTACTATACACAGGTAGACCTATATATGTAAATGCTTTTTAAAAATGTCGGAAAGCCGAAAAAGAATTAAAAAAAAAATCAAATGGTGCGTGTCCCCTAAAAAGCGCGGGGGCCATAGGCGATCGCCTACTCCGGCTAATGGGTAATCCGGCACTTCTGACAGAGAACGAGAATCTCAACCATTTGCCAAATTACAAGTTTTTTTTTTCTATTATTTATAATAAAAAAAAAAAAAAAAAAAAAAAAGAGGGAATAAAAATTTATTATTCTAAGAAGGAATTACACAATAATAATATAATATTAGCTTGAAGGGTGGGGGAATAATAATAGTATATATAATTAAATATTCTTTTTTTGTTGTATGTATATATATATAATGACTTTTTTTTTTTTTTTTTTAAATATATGAGTTTTGAACTCCAATTTATTTTTTGTTAGAGCCTAAATATATTAATAATATAATATCAATGAATTGGCGAGAAGGAAAAACAAAAATATGTTTAGCTCTAAACTCTAACGACACACTTAATAATATTGGGCTAAGAGTCATGATGAATTAAAAATGTGGAAGGGGTCTTTGAAAAATTATTAAAAAAAAAAACAAGCAAAAGAAAGGAATAAATTCAGTTTATCCCTTTCTTTTGGAACTCTGTCAAAACAAATTAAGAAAAAAAAATTATTTTTTCTGTACTATAATAATTTCATTTCTCAAAAAATATATGTAGTATATTTATGATTCAGTATATAAATATATAAAGGCTATACGGTGGTTTGGAGGAAAATTTAATTTAATGGGGGGGGGGGGGGGGGCTACATGAGTTCTCTATATTTTATTTGGACGTTAAAATGATTCTTTTTTTCTAGAGAATAGAAATTGCACTTGTATGTATTCAATAGTATATAAAATAATTGATTTCGTTTTTTTGTAATAATATAAGGCAAAATGTGCAATTGAATCTCTTAATATTCCATCCTGCTGTTCTTATTCTTAATAATTAAAATAATAATAATAATAAAAAGAAATCATCAACAATAAAAATAATAACAAAAGAAAAAAAATACTGACCAATTACAAAGAATACAATTAATTTTTATAATTTCAAAATAAATAAATAAATTTAGACAGGGCCGGATCTAGGGGGGGGGGGGGTGGGTAGCGAGTGCCCCGGGCGGCAGATATCAGGGGGGCGGCAATTAAAGAAAGATTTACTAAAAAAAAAAAGGTAAAATGATATGAATTTTGTATAGAAAATTTTAAGAAGGGGGCGGAAAATTAAATTTTGCCTCCCCTAAAAAAATCTCCTAGTTCCGGCCCTGAATTTAGATCTTCTTTTTAATAGAATGTAGTGGTAGTACATATTATCAGTATCCAAATGTAGTTTAAGAGCGTCATTTAGGCAAAGTGATAGGAGCAACACGAGGCAATGGGACATATTTTAAGGTGCGCGTTTTGAGGTGCTGATTTTGGGAGGTTACGGCCATAATTTTGAACCTCAAATTCACTCAATTTCAATCTTCGAAAAAAAAATTTTTTTTTAGATTAATCACATTAAATAAAAAATAATTTCAAAAAAAAATTTGCAAATAATTAAATTAGTAATCATTTTGTTAAAAAATAATGAATTTGCAGGAACCTTTTAAATGAAATGGACTAAAACGCTTGTTTCCCTATGGCAAGGGCGGATACAAGGGGGTAGAGGGGGAAAATTACCCCCCCCCCCCCAGATTTGAAAAAATGGGAAAAATTAAAAGATACCGCGAACGGAGCATGAAAAATTTATGGATCCGGGGGGGAAAAAATTTGGTTTCTCTAAAAAAAAGGTAAAATATTTTTTCCGAATGGAAAATTTTTGGTTCCGCGGGCGAAAAAAATTTTGGGTCTCTAAAAAGGTAAAATATTAAAATATTTTTCCGTGTGTACCTAAATTTTTGTTCTGCGAAAAAAACAAAATTTTTCGTAGAAAAACTTTGAGAACAGGCCCCCCCCCCGAAAAAGAATTTCTATATACGCCCCTGGTGCTGTGCGACGAGTCACCAGATTCCCCCCCCCCCCGAGAAACACCTCTGTATCCGCCCTTGCCCTATGGGCAGAACTAACGCCAAATTCTTGCCACCTAGAGTAACCAGCTTTGAATCGGCTAATAACGGTTTTTCGAGGAGACGCGCACCTTAATGAAAAATCGTTAGCTACAAAAAATTATAGGAGAGGGCCAGGAGCTACACCGAAAACCCGTCGTTAGCTGTCTCTGCATAATTAATGTTGCTCAATTCTTTTCTCTACTTTGATTTATATTAAAAACGCAAGTCAGTGATTTTTAAGGAGGGGATATTGACATCTTTAGCTGCCCTTTGGTCAGTTAGCAAAAAAAGCTTTGATGCTCCTGATACTGATATTATGACTTTACCTCTGTTTTTATTAAATTACTAATTCTTCTAGTAAATAATACTGTGCTTGTTTCTTGAAGAAGGCCTCAAAACATGAGACTAAAAGTTAAAGATAAAAATCATTTTTAGTGGCATAGTGCTGCTTTGCTTTGCCGTATATTAAAAAAATAATTTCTTTTTTCTCTTGATTAGGAAATAGTGGTCCGAAAAAGTTTTATTCTATCACAGTTTTCCTTTATTTATTTGTTTCTTGTTTTTAAGTGTTGAAGTCAAAA
>JAKCPI010007171.1:0-47639 GCA_023213315.1 Euborellia annulipes | reverse complement strand
AAATTCTCTAATAAATTATGCTATCCTCTGTGTTGTTATATCTCTGAAGATGGTCTTGATCAAGACCGAAACGTCAGCCTAGAGGGCCAATAAACGAAATAATTTTAGCTGCTATTCTTTTATTTACCAATTTCGAAAATACACGTTAATAAACAAAACAAAAAAAATTTATATAGAACCAATTTCCAGTGACGATGATGTATATTTGGACCCTGTTATGCATTAGTGTGTCAAGCGCCAAAAAAAAATTAAAAATTGAGTTAAGCACGGAATATTGTTTCAAATGCTATAATTAATAGTATTTTATGAAATGTGTCCTAAAAAAATTTATATTTAATGTTACTTGTACAATTGACAAGAAAAATTATATATAATCTAATGAAAACAAAAAACTTTGATGTTAATTTTCTCAAAACTCGGTAGATGGCGCTTGACACACTAATGCGTAACAGGGTTCAATTATGAAGTATAATTAAAACCAAATGCCTTAAATAAAATCATCGGACAGAAAGAAAATTATTATTACTACTTTTCCAATCTAGTGCCTGCTTGAAGATTTGTTTACATTCATTGAATGTAACATATAAATGCAAAGAATACATAGATATTTCTCTATACATTTCCTATGGGAGAAATCGTAACTTTAATAATTAATAACTCAAAAAGTTATAGGAATATAGGGACCAGAGTATTTTTCCTGGACTATCCAAAACGTCCTTTAATAAGATTGCAAAATTTCGTTTCATAATTCCAACGGGAAATTGGTCAAACAGAGCGTGACAGAAGAACGGACAGACAGACAGACAAACGGAAACTCCGCTATTATTATATATCCATAAGAAAGTGGCGTATCAGTAAAACAAAATTAGAAAATAGGCCTGATTAAAAAATACCAATTAAAAGGAGAGTAACATATAACTTATTGTGAAAAACCAGATGATTGAGGTAAAAAAAAAATGATTAAATTAAGTTTAAAAAAAAAATTATTTATTTATAAGGGTAGGGGGTAGAAGAAAATATATGACATATTTTTATCTATAAATCTGCTCCGACTTTTATTATTTAGATTTATATTTATTTTTGTTTTTATATTAGGAATTATATTTAATATATATATATTTGAATTAATTTTTAATTTGAGTCTATGTATTAAATGAATATATTTAAAAGAAATGGGGGTAAGAAAGGGTAATTGTTTATAGCTACGTCTTGAGGGTGGTGGCTTCTTGTGGTTGTTGTTGTTGTAGTTGTTGTTGTTGTAGTTGTAATTGTAGTTGTGGCGGTAGTTGTTGTTGTTGTCGTGCTGATTGTTGTTGTTGTGATGGTTGTTGGTTCATCATAGGTTTTTCATTTCTTGAGAGAGAGACTGAGAGAGAGAGAGCCTCGCATTCAATGAATTGAATTATATGTTGCGGGCGCACTTGTCTCTTTCCGTGAGGTGAGTAGATATCTATTCTAATTTTGAGTTGTCTGGCCGGGGCACCTCCGTCTTCGAGGCAACGCGCAGGCGCACCGACTTGTTAACTGTAGATTCAGTTATCCACTACATCCGGCGAGTTGGAGAAAAAAAAAAAAAATTTTTGTTTAATCTTACACTTTGCACACACACACTTTTTCACACAATTAGGGGTGGTTCTTAAAAAAAGCACTTTATAGACAATTACATTTTTGACACAATAAAGTAAATTATGTATTAAACAATTTTTTTTTTTTTTTTTTTGTTTCAAATAAACATAGAATCAAAATTTTGTTTTTGTTTTATTATAAAATTTTTTTTTTTTTTTTTTATTTTAAATATATTTAATTCCGCATTCACTGTTTTCCATACCTAAAGGCCCTGATTTATTTATTAACCGTTATTTTAGAATATTGATAATAAGTTGAATTAAAAGAAAATGGCAGACAAAACAAGAGAATTAGATCTGCGCTATATTGATAAGTCACACATCATTCGTCCGACACCTTTGCCTCTGGCTATTTGTTAGCAAGTCCGAGGTCAGACTGTTTAGAACTTGGTCCAAAAAGAGAAAAATTATAAAATTATAAAAAGAGGTGTACCCGGAGCATAGGACTCGATTAACGTGATCCATACATGCCCGGTGTGTAAAGAAAAATTATAAAATTATAAAACGAGGTGTACCCGGAGCATAGGACTCGATTAACGTGATCCATACATGCCCGGTGTACTGAGAGTATAATTCATGTCATGAAAGGATTCAACCGGAATTGAGCATCGGGTTCTCATTCATGCATGCATTTAAGAGTGCGTATGGGGTCGCCACCTAAAGAATAATTGTTATATGAGGCCTTAGCCATTATGAATCAAGTGCTACTTCGACAACGGATAGGTGTTGCTAACCCTAGAGACGGTGGGATGATACATACTTATGCATTATATTCTGATAAGTTCCGAAGTTTAGCAAAATTGGAAATATAATGTCAGTGTCCTTAGTTGGACTCAATAAATGCGTTATCAAATATTCATTTCTTTTCCCTTTTCTTTTTTTTTTTTTTTTTTTTACAAAATTTTAATAATAATAATATAGAATGCAATTGATTAATAATATTAAAAACTGAATACATAAATTTCTATACTGTAGGTATACATTTTTTTTTTTTTTTTTTTTTTTTTTTTAATGCTTTTTTTGTTATTTATTTCACAAATTTCTATCACAAGATTGAACATTTAGTTGATTTTAAACTTAATACATCCACCCAATACATACTTTTGACATTTATTATTGTTATTATTTTTTTTTTTTCTTTTATACATTTTATTAAAACACTTTTTTTTTTTTTTTTTAGGACATAGATACAATATGTATATATATAACTTCTTCCTTTCTCCCTTAGATTCGAAAAAAATATTAAATCAAAGTAGATTTTCTACCGAAAAATACAAGAGGTAGTAAGCAAAATCATTGTTACACACCATCTCAAGGATAAGATTTCAAAACCATAAATACTAGTTATCATTTATTCTAATTTCAAGTTTATATTTTTCTCAACTTGAAGTTAGACTTAAGCAAAAACTAAAAAAATAATTATTAAATAAAAAAAATAAGCAGAAAAAAAAATGGATTTTTTTTTTTTTTTTTTTTGAGTGATTATTTGTGACTCAAAAAGGAGTAATGGTAAAAAAAAATTAGATTAAAAAAAAAAAGGAGAATGAAGGTTATCATGAATGATACGATTGTTAAGATAATTTCGTTGTAATATCGAGTGAGATGATTGGGCGGTAGACGGCTTAAGGCTGCCGTTGAATGGTGTAGACGACTAATCGGTGGTGGAAGTTTTTTAAGAATTTTATTTTTTATCTTTGAGCCCCAATATTGGGCAATTAAAACGGTTAAGAAATCATTGATAGTAAAATTTTGGAAACGTTGGGACAGGGCCCATTGCTTGGCGTTTCCTTCTAAACAAAAGATAAAGGCTTCAATCGCTAAGGACGGAAGGACCTGAGGGTGAATAATTAAATTTTCAAATGTTTTAACAAATTCAACAGGGTGAGGACCTCTTGAACAGAACTCATCTTGAAATTTAGAGCTAGTGCCAGCTATAGTAAGCTTTTCCTTTACTGAGTAATTTAATTGAGGGGATTGACTGACAGATGAAGCGAAACTTAGATTCGATAATGTGCCCTGAACTTGTTCCTGAGCAATATTAGAAGAATTTAAATATTCATTTCTAATTATTTCAGGGTTTGGGACATTCGAAACTTTATTTATATTTTGCTTAATTTGGTCTAATTGTTGACTCTGATCCACTATAGATGAATTTAATTTTTGATATTTTGCATCAAACGAAATTTGTAGTTGTTGTGTGGCAGTTTGGCATTTGGTGATATTTTCATAATTGGACTTAATCCTATTGTCCTGTTGCAATTGTTTACCTTCAATCTGTACGATTGACTGCTTAGTTTGCCCTAATTCTTTGACAAAACTGTGAAACATCTCCTCCTGCCTTTCAAAACGATTAGAGAAAATTCCCCCGGGTTAACACTACCTATTTCGTCTCTAACACTACCTATTTCGTCTTTAAGACTAGCCACTTGCCCTTCAAATTATGCAAAGTTAGTTTAAGCAATAGTTGAAAGCATGTTCTCTTCAGTCATTTGTGGTGAGACTGCATTAGCATGCTGTACTGCCGTTTTTAACACTGGGGAAGGTGGTACTCCACGAAGGGCGCTATCTTCAGGGATAGGGTTTATATCAGAAACAACGATCTCACCCTGCATGGCAGTCGATTGGGCCAGTGGGACATTATTGCTCCTTAGGTTATATTGACTCATGATTATAATTGAATTAGTAATTGTTAATAATATTCATATGTAAGAAAGTTAATGAAGGGGTAAGTATGTAAAAAAAAAAAATCCATTTGTAATCGACTTAAAACTTTCTAGAAAATTCATTTTCTAGACAAAGAAAATTAATATAAAAAAAAATATTTATTTATATTTAATTCTAATCTTATCTATAATTAGATTCAATTCTAAAATTATTGAATTAAAAAAAATGAGTGCTGAAATATCAAATATACTATATTGCATTAAAACTTAAATTAAAAGCTGGCCTTGAAAAGGTGTGCTGATTTCGAAGAAATCGAAACCGCAATCAATCCGGCAGCACCTCCACCATATTGTGAAAAACCAGATGATTGAGGTAAAAAAAAAATGATTAAATTAAGTTTAAAAAAAAATTATTTATTTATAAGGGTAGGGGGTAGAAGAAAATATATGACATATTTTTATCTATAAATCTGCTCCGACTTTTATTATTTAGATTTATATTTATTTTTGTTTTTATATTAGGAATTATATTTAATATATATATATTTGAATTAATTTTTAATTTGAGTCTATGTATTAAATGAATATATTTAAAAGAAATGGGGGTAAGAAAGGGTAATTGTTTATAGCTACGTCTTGAGGGTGGTGGCTTCTTGTGGTTGTTGTTGTTGTAGTTGTTGTTGTTGTAGTTGTAATTGTAGTTGTGGCGGTAGTTGTTGTTGTTGTCGTGCTGATTGTTGTTGTTGTGATGGTTGTTGGTTCATCATAGGTTTTTCATTTCTTGAGAGAGAGACTGAGAGAGAGAGAGCCTCGCATTCAATGAATTGAATTATATGTTGCGGGCGCACTTGTCTCTTTCCTTGAGGTGAGTAGATATCTATTCTAATTTTGAGTTGTCTGGCCGGGGCACCTCCGTCTTCGAGGCAACGCGCAGGCGCACCGACTTGTTAACTGTAGATTCAGTTATCCACTACAAACTAAAACAAAAATAGAAAATCTACCTTATTACAAAAATACCAATTCATAAGAATGAGTTATGAAGGCTTCAAAATAGTGGAGACTACTTTGATTTTTATTTTTTCTTTTTATTTTCCAGCACAAGAGCCAGTAGAGGAAAAGTTTTAAATATTAAAACGGTTTAACTTAGCAGATGATTTGCCCTCTGGATATATCAGGGGTGACCAACCCAAATGATCTTGCAAGTCATTTAAATGCATCAAAACTCCGCGGGCCGCATATAAAATTATGAAGAGATAAAGGCACCCAAAGCAAAATAAAAAAAAAAAATTTTTTGCTTTATTGAATAACAATGTCAACGTTTCAGCCGATTCTTCCAGCCTTCATCAGGACATTTTATTTATTTGCCTCGAGCTTAGAAAGGCTCTTGGCTGAGTGATGGTCATTCTTGAACGCCCAAGTCGGGCTTTGCGACTAGTGTTAATATACAGGTGTATAAAGGTAAGAGATAACAAAACTTTGGCGGACAGATGAAAGAATAGATCTTCTCTCTCTCTCGTTTTATTTTTTATTTATTCTACATTACACAGCGAAGAACTTGTTAAATATTAAAAATCTCTCATTAGAGAGATTTGCCCGCTATGATGGCAATTAGCGGGCTTTGAGGTGCACGTGAGGGGTCACCTGCAGGTGGCCTCTTCCTCTAAACAAGAACTTGCCCCTTCCCTTCCAAGAGCTTCCGAATTTATTCAACGATTATTCATTTGTTTAAATATTTGAATTGGAATTATGTATGTGTGTGTGTGTGTGTGATTTCCCTCTCTCTCTGTTTGTTTACTCTACGTTTAACAAGTTTATATAACACTCGAAAATTATATTTTAGTTTTTTTTTTTTTTACTCATCATTATGAGACATACAGGTCTATGCCGTAATAAAATATTAAGTCTTTATGGCATCTGAGGCCATATACGATTTTATTTACTAGGAGAATTTAATTCTCCTATTAAAGCATGCTGTTTCAACTAGAGCCAACGGTTACCAGTTTAAAATTAATAAATGATTAGGAAAGCCTGGTGCAGATCGATGAACGAGAAATGAAAACGCTGGAGGTATTTTCAGGCCAAATTTTAATACCACTATATAGTCGACGTTTCGGGAGACTTAACGCCTCCCTTCATCAATACTTCCAGCATTTTCATTTCTCGTTCATCGATCTGCACCAGGCTTTCCTAATCATCAATTGTCATCAAAAGGAGGTTCGCCTTGCTCTATCCATCGATTAGAACATAGAAAGAGTCCTGATAAAGGGAGGCGTTAAGTCTCCCGAAACGTCGACTATATAGTAGTATTAAAATTTGGCCTGAAAATACCTCCAGCGTTTTCATTTCTAGTTCATAAATGATTTTATTTACGATATTTAAGATATATAAGATCTGGTTATTTATTTATATCTTACTGGCGCACAGCACACCCATAGCACCTTTGTTTCAAACTTGACCACTTGCATTTCATAAGTCAAAAGTAAATTTTTTTTTTTCAATTCAAGAAATGCAATTCAAGATGTAAAATGTCCTCGGGGCTTGGAGTAGGGGTTAGCGTGCTCGTTAACCTCGTATACCAAAAGTCGCGGGTTCGGATCCCAGGCAGTCCGATGATTTTATTTACCAAATGGCTTAAATGAAGAGAGGATGTCAGCCAAATATCGAATAAAAATCTCCATACAGAAGTCGTTTCGGCTTTAATTAAATAAATCCATCAGCAGTTCTTAAGAGATTATTGAATATTGTATTTTTATATACAATAATTTTGTATATGTTTATATATAACAACTCTATCTGCATCTCAAAGGTGTACACGTTGAGATTGCCAATAATCTCTTAAGAACTGATTATGGATTTATTTAATTAAAGCCAAAACGTGGAGATTTTTATTCGATAGAGGCTCTCCTTTGGCTGACATCCTTTCTTCCTGTGAATCATTCAGAACCTAAAAATATATGGACCAAGCGACCAGTCACACCAAATCATTTCGGCCCAAAAGCCTTTTTATATACATTTATTTATTATTTATTAGATACATGCATCGATGGCTTCCGGCGGGCGTTCAATGGCCTTGTTTTTGGGGAGCCACCTATCCCAATTTTCAGCACCACTTGGTGTTGCTTAACAACATTGATCTTGGTGGCTGGCTGTTGTTCAATCTTCTTGCCAGGCCCGACGACCTCTTTTATTTTAAAGAAGCCTTTTTAGTTTTTTAGTAGTATTTTTACTTTCTCTTATATATGTTCTCTTATTGCCATGCCCGTCGGCTTTAAATTAAAATTAATATAAATCAATTATTATTTAAGATGCCCTTTTAAATAGTATATCAGTAATATTTTTTGTGAAAATTGTTTGAAGTAGCTACACTTTGCAGATGTAATTCAGTTTTTTTTTTTTTTTATTTATTATTTTCCGGCTCTTCTTTCCATAGAGCCAATGTTAAATCCCCATTTGAGGATTTGCATATTAAAATGCCCTAGGGGCTTGGTGTAGGGGTTAACGTGCTTACCTCGTATACTAAAAGTCGCGGGTTCGGACCCCAGGCAGTCCGATGATTTTATTTAAACCATTTGGATACTAATGCCCAATTGCACCGTATGAGTTAAGCATTATTTAACGTTAAATAATACTTAACTTTCCAAATTTCGTTGTACCGCTTGCAAAGTCAAGCTTAAATGTCTAAATTTTAACTTAAATCTAAGCTCTTGATTTCGGGGGCTTAGCGTTTGCTTAACCTAGAAAACAATTTTCTGTTAAATAAATGACATCTATTCCAGATTATATTGATAATATAATATTAATTATCTAATAATAATACATTTTTTTATTCGATCTAGATTTTTTTTTATAAAAAACATGAACAATATGAACTCTATTTCCGAAGATGATCTAAATATTATGAAAATAAAGGATTTTGGAATTTTTTGGAAATAATAAAATATGTAATATAAAATATATAGGTGCCCCGCCCTTCGCCGGGGCTTTCCGTCTGTCAGGGGGCTGCGCCCCCTGGACCCCCTTGCTCGCCTACTTATATACATACCGGTACATATATTTTCCCTTTTCATTTTTATATGGAGAGATTATTTTAGCGGTTAATTATTCAAGATTTTTTGTGAATCATATCCTTTCCGGGACTCTCCCGGTACACAGACAAAAAATTTACGCCGATATTTTAGAATTCAAAATGTAAATAAATAAAAAAATCGTAAACATGGGTAAATATTTATATTTTGTTACCATGGCGCTATCCCTGAGGCCTGATTGGTTGTTTCACACATCGGACACCCTCTTAGCCTTTTATATATAAGTATGATTTTTTTATATTTGGCCAAGATATGCAGTTGAACTTGCATGTCTCTCGCAAGAGAATATAAAATAAAACTTCTTACTTGTCACACAGTTTAATATAAGACAAAACGATATTCTGTAGGCTATACATGTTTAATTTATTTTAAAAAAATTTTTACACGACCAACAGGACTCACCAATGGACTAATTATTATTAACATTGCGATTTTCTATTATATTTTTATATTTAACCTTAAATATAATTTAATATATAATTTTCTAAAGAGGTATAATTTGGTGTTCAATTTCTTTCCTTATTTATTTAAATAAAAAAATTATAATCATGAAAATCAATATTTTGTTTTCTATTTTCTGATTTTTCTGAAATTAATTAATATTTATAAACAATATGTAATTAATTTAATTTAAGAATATTCAAATAATAAACAACATTATTATTATTAACATCTGTCAATTTTATCAAAAATCACCAGAATATCACTAAAATTTACAACGTTGCCATGTTGCACATTTATAAAATTCTTCTTTACTATTCCATGATTAAAATATTGCGGTTCAAAATAACAAGTTATTTAAGAGAAACTTTAGTTTAAGCACACTTAGTAAGAGAGGCATAAATGTAAAACGGTGCAATTGGGCATAAATGGCTTAAATAAGAATGCCTGGACCCCCAATAGATATATTTAAACATACGAGTACCTTTTAAAGTCTTAAATGGCCTAAGTTGCCGTAAAGACTGTGTGAATGGGAAAAAGTGTGAATGTTAAAAAAAAAAAAATACATCAGAGGAAACTAAATATATGTCGACCAAAAAATCTGGTGTGTCAAGTACAAACCAGTTTTTTTTTTCGAACACTGTTTTTAAACTCACTCTCTTTTTATTTCTATTCATTTATCTACTTGTTTAATCAATTATGTTTTTGCCCACCTCGAACCAATTAGAGGGTAAAAGGGTTAACAACAAGTATTGTACCCAGAGAGAAATAATAAATTATCTTTCTCTATGTTGGTATTATGCAAATTGCAATAGCGGAGCTATAAAAACAAAAAAAAAAAAAAAACAGGATCCTGTTGCGTTAATTAGCTCCGCAGCCTCACCAATATATCGGATGAACTCGGCCATTTCCGCTCTCTCTTTGGCCTTGAGCATGCGCACTATACATTCCTTCTTTAAGTGTGAAAATAAATTGGATTTTTATTTAATTATTCAACTAGATATTTAAATTCCAAAGAATATTATTTTTTTTTTATAGTTATTTACTAAATGACCTTGCCATTTTTTTTTTTGATATTCTTCAGGAAATATAATTGAATTAAATTTTTTTTTGCTCTACTTGTACGCTAAAGAATTCATCGTTGCTTATTAATAAATAGTGTCAAGTCAAGGTTTTGTATTTGATCGGATAATACAAGGGAGAGAAGAAAGAAAGGGTTTATTTGAGTGACGTCATAATTCGTCAGTCAGAGAGCGGGACGAGAATTGTCCCAATAAAGTAATAAATCCACTTGAAAACTACAAATCTGGTGTGATGGTCGCACAACTCTCTCTTACCTTCGGCAAAACAAAGTTGTGTACTGAGCTTGTCACACCAGGATTTTTGTGTCGAGATATATTTAATAACTTGACAAGAGGAATTATTAAAATCTTAGTTATCCCAGCTTGTCTAAAGTGGAAGCAGATGAAGGGCTTTTCAGAAAAGAAAAATCGCTAGATAGTTTTCTGAAAAGCCCTTCTTTCAGCGGCGTTACGCCTTAATAGGCTTTGAGGGCGGGAGGGCGAAGCCCAACTGGTGCGCCATTTTTCGTTCGAGCTTTTGTTTATAATTTTTCTCCGGATTTGTGATACAAAATGAATTTATTATGAAATTTCAGAAAAAAAAAGCCGGAGACTTTGGAAAAAGCCTGGAGATTCCGGGAAAAAAACGGCATATTTAGGATAAAATCAAAAGCCGGAGCGGGCGCTCGGACTCAAGGGGCGCCAAAGGGGGATGCGCATGGGGCGGGGAGGAGACGAGCGCCCCCTTCGCCCCCATCTGGATACGCTACTGAGCCCTTCGTCTGCTTCCACTTTAGATAAGTAATCTCAGCTAATGTGAGATTTTAGTTGATATATATTTAGTTTCCCATAGCAAATTAGTTTCAAACTTGACCACTTGCATTCCATAAGTATTGATAAAAAGTAAGAAGTTAATTGATTCAAAATGTTCATAGGCTCTGTGTAATTTAAATGTTGACTTTTTGAAATAACTCTGGTTATTTTTTCAAAATTTTTATCTCATATTTGAATATTACAAATAGAGAATTCTAAATAAATACAAAATATCATAAGAATTAAAAAAAAAAAAAAAATTTAAATGTGTAAAAAGTTCCAAAGGGGACCCATTATGAGTCAAAATTAACATCCAAATCCTCATATGGGGATTTAACATTGGGTCTATGGAAGGAAGAGCCGGAAAGTGAATTTGAAAAAATCTGAACTACTACATCAGTAAAGTGTACTTCAAACAATTTTCACGATAAATTTTACTAATATACTTTTTAAAGAACATCTTGATTTATATGAATTTTAACCAATGAAGTACGTGGCTGTTGATTTATACACAAGGAAGGAAGGAGGAGCAGCTGAAAAATTAAGCCTCCGATTTTAATTACAATTAACGAGACGTTTCGAGAAACTTTATTTTCTCATCATCAGCCTTTCAAATTGTATCTGTCCCGGAGTTGTTAAAAGGGCACAATACATATATGGGTAAAGAAAATACATAATAAACTGTATTGTGCCCTTTTAACAACTCCGGGACAGATACAATTTGAAGACTGATGATAAGAAAATAAAGTTTTCTCGAAACGTCTCGTTGAATAAAATCGGAGGCTTTAATCTTTGGCTGCTCCTCTTCCTTCCTTGTGTATATGAATTTTATTCTCTACTTTACTTGATTGTATCTAGACTATGAAAAAAAATAGCAAAAAGTTTTAAAATAAAAAAAACTCATTTATCATCATATTATATATTTATATTATATATTTATATTATATTATTATCTTTATATATATAATTCTTCTGTACGTGTGTAATGTGACTGAACTCCTCCTAAACGACTGAACCAATTATGATGAAATTTTCTGTGTATATTTGTGAGAATCCCGGACAGGTTTTGTTTCACAAATAACAATAAGTTAATGAGTAATTAACCGTTAAAATAAGAAAAAAATAAAAATTAGGAGAAATAGTTGCCATGGTAACAAAATATAAATATTTACCCATGTTTACGATTTTTTTTATTTATTTACATTTTTGAATTCTAAAATATCGGCGTAAATTTTTTGTCTGTGTACCGGGAGAGTCCCGGAAAGGATATTATTCACAAAAAATCTTAAGTTCATGAATAATTAACCGTTAAAATAAACTCTATATATAAAAATGAAAAGGGAAAATGTATGTACCGGTATGTATATAAGCCGAAGGCGAGCAGGGGTCCAGGGGGCGCAGCCCCCGCTAGACGGAAAGCCCCGCCGAAGGCGGGGCTTTGCGTCTAGTTATTATATAAAATATTATAGAATGCGTAGAATCTAAATAACCACTATGTATATCAAAGGAGACTTGACTCTCTCCCACTAGAATAGTTCCCTGAGGATGGGCGAATAATTTTGCCCGAAACGTCTGGACATTCAAAGAGAATTGAGAGCGTTTTATTTTTGGCTGCCTGCATTTTCACATCCTTCCTCAAAATATTTCCAGCCATTAAATATTATTATTAATTTTAATCAAAATCATTGGAGCGAATTTTCGAAAAAAACTGAAAAAGTACATCAGTAAAGTACTAGTACTTATTGGCCGATTTTGTTCAAAAGGTTATTTTTACTGTACAGAAGGGTGCCCTAACTTTTAGTAGTTATATAATTGTAATGTGAAGAGACGAACGAATTCAAGGTGGTCCTTGCAAAGGCAGATGTAACAGACAAATCCCTTCTAATTCACGAAAATAGAACGCCGGCATCAATTTGTTTATTTTGAAATATTATCTAATAGAGAGGCCGAGAGGCTATTTATTCAAAAAGAAGAACCAGTTTGTTTAGTTGTTTTAGGCAAAAAGCAGGGAAATCCTCTAAAATAGGAGAGAGAGAAAATTTCTCTTAATTTATACACACACACACACACACCCTTTCATCATTGTAGATAAATAAATAAATATTTCTTTTAAGAGAGAGAAGGAATATTTATCATCATTCACACAAGTTCTTTATGAAATTACATCCACCGCCAGAAAATTTACTTTTTACTTTCTCTTACCTCTATAAATATGTTAATATATAGAGAAAGAAAGAATTGCGATCATGTCAAAAATTCGATGTCGAGATTTTGACGGATATACACGTTTTGAGGTCCCCTGAATCCAAAAAAGTGGTTTTCGCAACATGGTCTGTGTGTATGTGTGTGTGAACAAAATATCTCAAGAACCAATAAAGCTACGGGATTGAAATTTTATATTTAAGTTAGGCACCTTCCTCGTACGTGATACGAAATTTTTGGATAAAATCGGCCAAAGAGTACTAATACTTTACTAATGTACTTTTTCAGTTTTTCTCGATTTCCTCTAAATTAGCCCCAACGATTTTGATTAAAATTCAAAAATCAATTATTTTTAGAAGCTCTTTAAAATGTATATTTTCATTTTGGATTCAAAATTGTTTGAAGACCACTTTACTCATGTACTTCATAGGAGGTCTAGGTCATCTTCAGAGCTAAAATATTTTCGTACATATAACAATTAATGTACTTTACATAAAATATAATTATCTAATCTACAATAAATAAAAAATATAATTTCAGCGACACACTTTCGCATAAACGCAACGCTCAAGAGGACAACGAAAGAATAATGAAATTGAATACTGGCTCATTAATAATTTGCATATTAGTACAATTTAACTCCGCTAGAGGGCAGAATATATCTATATTATTCCGATATAAAATTTTAACATTTTATTAGCATCCTGCTTAAAATTAATGCAGTCGTTTATATATATAAACAAAAATTCTAAAATCAATACGTCATTATTTTTCTTCGCCCTCCCTGGACCCCCCCGCCAGCTGGCTCGGGTCCGCCTGCGACGGTCTCTCGCCTTTTCTTAATTATAAAAAAAAAATTATCATTTTTATTCAAATCCAGTGTCTGCTTGAGGATTTGTTTACATTCATAGAATTCACAAATACAAAGAATACCTAAATACTTCTCTATACATTCCCTATGGGAGAAATCGTAACTTTAAGAATTAATAACTCAAAAAGTTATAGGAATTTCGGGATGAAAATAATTTTCCTGTAATCCTTAGAAGGACCTCTTTAAGCGTATAAAATTAAATCATTTCAAAATTCCAACGGGAACTTGTCTAAATAGAGCGTGGCAGATGAACACTCCGCTATTATCTATATATAATAATAGCGAAGTGTCCGTCCTTCTGTCCGCCTGTCACGCTCTGTTTGACCAGCTTCCCGTTGGAATTTTGAAACGAAATTTTGCAGTCTTATAGAGGACGTTATGGGGAGTCCAGGATAAATGCTTGGGTCCCGAAATTCCCATAACTTTTTGAGTTATTAATTCCTAAAGTTCGATTTCTCCCATAGGAAATGTATAGAGAAATCGGCCCTCGGGGCATGGCGTAGAGGTTAGCGTGCTAACCTCATATACCAAACGTCGCGGGTTCGGACCCCAGGCAGTCCGATGATTTTATTTAAGCCAATTGGATACCAAATGGCTTAAATAAGAATGCCTGGACCCCATATATGTATATTTATTAATAACGGATATCGTAAAAAGTCTTATATGGCCTGAGTTGCCGAAAAGACTGTATGAATGTGTGTGTGAGTGTGAGTGTGAATGAGAAAAAAAGTGTGAATGTTTTTTTTGAAAAAAAAAAAAAAAAAAAAAAAATAGAGAAATCGCTATGTATTCTTTGCATTTGTGTATTCTATGAATGTAAACAAATCCTCAAGCAATGACTGATTTGGAATACGCCCGACCCAGCTATAGGGAGGTCCAGGAGGGGGGGGGCGAAGCCTAGCTAGTTTATTGACTGGCTATAAATTGACTTTATATCCCACGGAACGGGAATCCCTCATCGGATTTCATGAAAGATTTGCCAAATTCCCTTGCTGTCCAGTATAAAGGGATTTCTCGCATAAATTGTCCATTTTTATTCCCACATAGAGTGGGAAATCCTAAATAGATTGACTTTTATAGCCCGATAAATTTCTTTCACTAATGGGTGACATATTAAATTGTCGTCGATGCATTAGAACGTAATTATTTGTTTGATTCTCTCCCAGAGCCCTTTTGGGAATGGACCAGAAAACTCGACTCTCTCAAGGCTACATTTGCTGAATACATCTTAGAAAATTATGAATTTTTTATTTATTTTATTGCGTTTATTAACATTTAATATATAAAAGATAAAACATGGCCTTTATTTTTTGTCTTTTATAGGCGTTTAAATTTATGAACTTAACGCCAAGAACAAATAGGAATAATTAACACTAACAAGTGAAATTCAAAGCATATAACTGTTATCAAGTAACTTTATTAAATTTCGAAAAATTGGCTTGCAAATAAAGAGGGATGGCGCACAGTGGTTCATTTTTAAGGTTGTTCGGATAGTACCCCGTAAGTCATAATAGAATCTAAATTTTTTTTTAAAATAATTCGAAGAGAAGTTGCTGTTGATGTTATGGAATGGAAAAAGAATAAGTACAGGTGCAGCAAATGAAGAGAGCCTTTGGATGCCAAATGCCGAAAAGGAGACGTTTCGGACAAAATTTATTCGTCCATCTTCGGTCCTCGCTACAAAAATATACAAATTTAAATAAAACAACACTGTTGCGAAATTCAATTACAATGGATCTTACTTGGCTTATAAATTAATTAGGCACAAAGTTGTCATTGTTGTTTTGGCACGTATTTGTGCGCATGTATATTTTTTTATAAAAACAGGCGAGTGTCAATGTTTCGTGAGTGTCTATAAGATAATGAAATTATTTCTTTTTATTACTAATATAAATTCAAATCGTTTGTATTATCTTTTTCTACTAAATTCACATTAAAAATAGTTTTATTTTTATTTCGATTAGATTTCATTTTTTTCTATTTTTTTATTGATATATACAACTCTTATAGGATTACTCTAAGTTTAATATCATCATTGACTTATTCCGACAATATTATAATGCCTTTTTTTCGACCTCCGAAACATTGACTCATTTTTCTCCTTTGTAACATGTTAAAATTGAAAAACTAAAATGTAATTTTATTTTGTAATTTTTATTAATAATGCCATCAACGAAATCTCAACCCCATGAGACAACCAAAACGAATTTTTTATTTTTTAATTCGCTAAAAATATTTATAATATTGTCGGAATAAGTCAATGATGATATTAAACTTAGAGTAATCCTATAAGAGTTGTATATATCAATAAAAAAATAGAAAAAAATGAAATCTAATCGAAATAAAAATAAAACTATTTTTAATGTGAATTTAGTAGAAAAAGATAATACAAACGATTTGAATTTATATTAGTAATAAAAAGAAATAATTTCATTATCTTATAGACACTCACGAAACATTGACACTCGCCTGTTTTTATAAAAAAATATACATGCGCACAAATACGTGCCAAAACAACAATGACAACTTTGTGCCTAATTAATTTATAAGCCAAGTAAGATCCATTGTAATTGAATTTCGCAACAGTGTTGTTTTATTTAAATTTGTATATTTTTGTAGCGAGGACCGAAGATGGACGAATAAATTTTGTCCGAAACGTCTCCTTTTCGGCATTTGGCATCCAAAGGCTCTCTTCATTTGCTGCACCTGTACTTATTTTTTTTTAAATAAAATTAAAAATTTGAATGCCAAAATTCCTTATTATAATTTAGTCGTGACCTATCATAGTTTATAATTGGATTAAGTTAATGATTTAATTACCAAAAATAATAAATGAATGACTTTTGACTTGAGCAGTTTTTCACGTAATATAGAACTGGCAACATTGCATTCATCAACTATCTATTTTAAATCTTAAAAGCCTTCAATTTTATTTTATTTAATATATTACAATGATTAATGCAAATCAATTTAAACACAATGGACGATTTGCGAGAAAAAATATCGTAAAATGGAAAAAAAAATGTAACTGACAGCGAGAAAAGAGTATTATTTTATGCGACGTTGCCAGGCTGGTCTAAGTCACGTGACTTATTTTTTTTTAAAATGACTGTCATTTTAGGGAATTTTTTGACTTTCATGTTAAAATATCTTGAAAAGCAGTCAGCAGAAACTTTTGATTTTATGTTTAACGTATTCCTCGGCACAAAGTGTATAAAAAAATAGGGGTTATATTTTTCAAGACCATAATTGTCATTAGTAGGATAAAAAAATAGGTGGCGTCCTTTTCAATGCCAATCAACACATCTATTTTTACTACAATATCTCCTTTAAAGACACGTAAATACAATAAAAGAAGAATTACCGTAGCCTCTAAAGACAAAACAACAAGTGAGTCATTTATACATATTTTTTTTTTTTTTTTATTTATATAGAGTTTGAGTTATAACGGAATGGGCTTCATCAAAATTCAATATATTTTTAAATCACCTGTAAAAAATATTATGCAATTCCAAAGAGAGAGAGAGAATTATTACAGCTACTTTTTTTCCTTTATTCATGAATTTATTTTTTATTTTTTTTTATAAATAGTCTGCGTATTATGTAATCATTAGATGGATTTGATGCTTTATTCCATAGAATACTTGAGAATAATTTTAAAAAATCTGGGGTGACTGGCGCACAGCACACAACTTTCTCTTACCCTTCGTTAAGAGAAAGTTGTGCACTGTGCTGGTCACACCAGATTTTTTGTGTCGAGATATATTTAGTTTCCCATAGCACCTTAGTTTCAAACTTGCATTTTAAATGTTGAGTGCTTGAAATAAACTATGGTTATTTTTCAAAATTTTAATCTCATATTTGGACATTTTATACACAATAGAGAATCCTAATTAAATGCAAAATTTCATAAGAATTGTAGAAATTCAACGAAGTTAAGCTCTCAGGGCTCAGGTGAAAACGGAAAAATTTAGATAAAAAAAAAAATTTAATGAAAATTTGTCTTTGAGAAGGATATACGGTATTTAAAAAATATTTTTGTGTATGGAGGAGGGGGATATTTAAAAATGAGATCGCTCCTCCCCCGAAAAAATTCAATCCACACCTCTGGTACAGTGAGCGCCACAATTAAATCCCCACCTGATAACTTTAGCCTTAAGTATATGGAATAGTATAAGATGTATAATAACCGAAAAGGTAAAACGTAAAATCAGGTACAGATGATTTTATTTTACCTTTTCAAATTTAAAATTATTTCACCATTTACCATATATATAAAGATAAAGCTAACAGGTGGGGACTTAATTGTGGCGCTCACTGTACAAAATGTATATATATTTTTATTTATTTTTTTTTTTTTAATATATATATAAAAATGTATATAGACCTCCTCTTCTGGTGACGCCACAGGCCCCTAACTGTTTCGGTACGTCCCTGAAGAGAAAATCTTCTTTCTTTGCCTTAATCCCGCGGTGCGGGGTCGGGAGGAGGGGGTTGGTGATTTTGCGCCCGGGAAGTAATAGAAAAAGCCGGCCCGTCGCACGGTGTTGAAAATATACAAGGGATACATTAGAAAAAAAAAAAGAAAATTCATGGTTTTAACTTGTAAATTATTCCATTTAATAATGGCGCCCAAAAAAAAAGGATGCGGGGTGGCATAGTTAAAAATGTTACGCCACTGGAAACCCCCTTTTGAATCGAAATTAATATGCAAATACCCATATGGGGATTTAACATTGGCTCTATGGAAGAAAGAGCCGGAAAATGAATTTGAAAAATCTGAAATACTACATCAGTAAAGTGTACTTCAAAATATTTCAACGACAAAATGAAAATATACATTTTTAAAAGCATCTAAAAAATAATTGATTTATGAATTTAAATCAAAATCCTTAAGGTGTATTTTGAGGAAATAGGAAAAAACTGAAAAAGTACATCAGTAAAGTACTAGTACTCTTTGTCCGATTTTATTCAAAAGTTAATTCTTACTTGCTGGAGTTGTTCCTAACTTAAATATAAAATTTCACCCTCATATCTCTTTTTGTTCTTGAGATATTATGCTCAAGAAAGATAAAAAAAGCAATCATTGATGACGTCAATGTTAATTGATTGTCATTTCCTCATTTTCACTTGTTCTTGCTTCTTGCTTACTTCTACTTGTTTTCTTTCTCTTTTTTTTTTGACTCATCAGTTAACATTACTTGCAAGATATAATAATTTTTTCTTTTTGTTTATTTGCCTTTATTAATTGTGTTGGGTGATAATAAATTAGATCCTATTCAGCCCCCCCCCGTCCCCTCCACCTCTCCTTTTTTATAATCCAACAGTCATGAAAATCCACTTTCATTTGTTAACAGAGTAATCAATTGATTTGCATAGAACTCTTCGAAAGGAGAAAGAGATGGAATTTATTTAAATTTATTTCTTATTAAATCAATCATTGTGTATATAGATCAGAGCTGGGCTAACTTTTTAAGAAAAAATCTGGTGTGATTGGCCGCACAGCTCTCAAAGTTGTGTTCTGTGCTAGTCCAACTAGTTTTTTTTTTTTTTTTTTTTTAGTCTTAATCATATTTACTTTCATACTAAATTAATAATTTTTTTTTTATTTTATCCGTGCTTCAGATGAAAAGAATGAAAAGAAAATTTAATTATATAACAATTCTTATTATATTTAATTTGAGAGATTTAATTAATTAATTATTAATATTTCAATTAATTGGCTTTAATTTTTCATAGAGACAAAACATAGAGGCAAATCTAGAATTTTTTGCGCTTTCCCTTTTGAGAATTTGGGGACCGAATATTTTACCTGGACTTTCCGTTATAAGAATGCAAAATTTCGTTTCAAATTTAAGGGAAGTTGGTCAAACAGAGCGTGACAGACGGATACTCCACTATTGTCTATATAGATCTGTTCGGAGTAGTAGTTTATAAGAATTATAGATGGATAATTATGGGCAGAAGCAGCCAATAAGAATATGTAGGTTCCAATCACAGGAGACGTTTCGGTTCTTTTTATTTAAGAACTGAAGATGGTTCTTAAATAAAAAGAACCGAAACGTCTCCAGTGATTGGAACCTACCTACCTTCGGTAATCGAAAGTTGTGATCTGTGCTTGTTCTACCAGATTTTTTGTGTCGACATATATTTAGTTTCCGCCGATATATTAGAATTCAAGATGTGAAATTTATAAGTATAGGAAAATATTTATATTTTGTTACCATGGCAACCATTTCTCCTATCTTTCCTTTGGAGTACAAAAGTAAAGTGGGCTTGGTGTAGTTGGTAGAGTGCCTACCGGATACCGAATTTTAATCAAAATCGTTGGAGCGGACTTTAAAAAAATTAAAAAAAAAAAAACTGAAAAAGTACATCAGTAAAGTATTAGTACCCTTTGGCCGATTTTGTTTAAAAGCTTATTTACATGCCCTAGGGGGGTGGCTAACTTAAATATAAAATTTCAACTTCCTAGCTCAATTCCTTCATGCTTAAAATTGAACACACACACACCCACACAGACAGACCATGTCGCGAAAACCACTTTTTTGGATTTAGGGGACCTCAAAACGTGTATATCCATCAAAATCTCGACATCGAATTTTTGACAAGAATCCAATACTTTCTCTCTATATATATATTAACATATATAGAGGTAAGAGACAGTAATAGGATCATCATTGGTGGATTCTTAACTGACCATCTGTTGGCTCTCTCTCTGTTTCTTTGAGTACTGACCTTGTCGTTGAATGAAATTCTAGAGCTAGCCCTCCCTAGAAGGTCAAATTGGATGCTATTAATTGCTTGATTCATGGCATTATTGAAATTAAACATATTCTGGGAAAAAAAACGCAGGCAAAGTTCTTACCTAAATGGTCTCTCTCTTGAGTAGAGAGAGAGAGAGAGGAGCTTATTTAAATTCAGAACGCATCATCAGAACCTATTTATATTCAAATATCCTTCGAGTGAAAGACAATATAATTAATTAACAGATATTTCTCACTTGAATAGACTAAGGAAATTGTTTTTATTTTCTCCATTCATTTAGGATTAAATTCTCATTTAATTTTGTTCCTTAAACTAATTTTTTTTTTTTTTTTTTTATTCAAAAATCAATTATTTTTTAGATCCTCTTTAAAATGTATATTCTCATTTTGCCATTGAAATCTTCTGAAGACCACTTTACTCTTGTACCTCATAGGAAAGATCACCTTGAATTCTAATATATCGGCTGAAACTAAATATATGTCGTCACGAAAAATCTGGTGTGACAAGCACAGAACACACCTTTCGATTACCAAAGGTAATTAAAAAAATATTAAAAAAAAGGTAAGAGAAAGTTATGTGCTGTGCGGCAGTCACAGCAGATTTTTTTTGGACTCAGGGGACCTAAAAACGTGAAGATCCATCAAAATCTCGACATCGAATTTTTGAGATGAACCCAATACTTCTCTCTATATATATTAACATATTCATATAGGTAAGAGAAAGTAAAAAGTGTATACTTAGAAAGGTTTGTTCCTGGAGAGGGATTTTATAAAAATCACTTATAAAAAGGTACAGTGAGCGCCACAATTAAGTCCTCACCTAATAGCTTAAGCCTTAAATATATGGTAAATGGTGAAATAATTTTAAATTTGAAGAAAAAGTAAAATAAATCATCTGTACCATTTCGTTCATTAAAATTATTTCACTATACACCATATACTAAACCAAATACTTAAGGCTTAAGCTATTAGGTGGGGGACTTAATTGTGGCGCTCACTGTACATACAAACCCCGACACTGAGGAAGATAAGCTAAAAGCTATTGAAACCAGCATTGGTTTAGATAGGTGAAAAGGTGAAGAAATTCTGCAGCTAGTTGTATTTCAATATTTTATTCCCACCACGTTGACGTTTCGATCCCGGTCGGGATCATCCTCAGAACTAATCCTGACCGGAATCGAAAGTCAACGTGGTGGGAATAAAATAAAAATACAACTAGCTGCAGATTTTCTTCACCTTCTCACCTATTCTGATTGAACTATCAGCGATAAGCCCTACTGTAGATACTACAGCACTGGTTTGTTAAACCTTTTAAAATAAATATAATTTTTTGAAAAAATTGTATTTTTTTATGTACTGACCTAAACCTCGTTATTTATTGCAATATTTTGAATCGAGCAAGTTATAAATTTGAGATTGTTCAAGTTACAGGTGAATGAAAAAAAAAAAAAAAAAAAAAATATTCTTGTTTAAACTAATAAATAAATAAAGAACTCCAATCTCTATATTTTACTTAATAAAAAATAAAAATATAAAAATTTTTATTAAATTGAATTATATTGAAATATTTATGGATTATGATAATCTCTCTCTCGTTTTGACCTTGAATTTCAATTTGGATAAATTTATTTAAATTTCATTTAAATCTTAAATAGAAATATTAAAAGAAAGAGATGGCAAATAAAAATAAATAAATAACTTACTGTATTTTTTTTTTTTTTTTTTTAGTGTTGTAATAAAAATTATTATTATGAATGAGGCAAATTAACCTCCCCTGCCCCTCCCCATTTATCTCTCTCCTGAGGAGGAGGAGGAGGAGGAGGAGGTTAAATATGTAATGTAACCAGCTGGTCACTCGGCTAATTTCTTATTTATTTTTTTTTTCTAAATGGAATTTTTATCACCTGGGAAAAAAAAAAATTCAATAAGAGTTAGAGAGAGAAAGAGCGAAATTATTAATTTCTTCCTCTTTTACCTGACTGGCGGGATTTTGGTTTCTATTCCAAAAATAAAATAGCCTAACATGGGGAATATTCTTTGAACGCCTTTTCGAATAGAGAAGCCATTTACGGGTGATTAATTTAAGCATATAATTCAAAATATATAGATGGCTATCGGGGGGACGTTCCACATGCTGATTGCTTGGTGTCACCAATATCGAGCTTTCGCGGCTCTTAACCGCAACGATTGTGTTGCTTTTCACCGTTGCCAGGCCCCTCCGGGTTTTCTTAACATTTCCTTGATGCTATGCAACCCAAATGACTCACAGTGTCTGCGTGAGACTGTCTTTAGTTATTATTTTATTCAGTAGGCAGAGCTATTTATTGCCCCCGGGTGTGGCGTAGTAGGTAGCGTGCCTACCTCCTATACCAAACGTCGCGGGTTCGGACCCAGGCGTCCGATGATTTTATTTAAGCCATTTGGATACCAGATGGCTTAAATAGAAATGCCTGATCCCACAATAAATATATTCCTTACAACGGTTATCGTCAAAGTCTTAAATGGCCTGAGTTGCCGAAAAGACTGTATGAATGTGTGTGTGAGTGTGAGTGTGAATGAGAAAAAGTGTGAATGTTTTAAAAAAAAAAAAAAAAAAAAACAGAGCTATTTATTTAAATTTAATCTGGTAATCGTTGCCTCTAGTTGACAAACAATAAAGATTAATCAATATAAATAAAAGACTTGGTGATATGTTTTAATTTAATTTACTAATGCAGCGGTTGCCAACCCGTGGGCCGCGGCCCAATTGCGGGCCGTGAACCTCTAAGGAAAAATAAAAATTATATAAGCCAATATATAGGTTTACATATACACTGGGCCTCAGTGGTTTATTTTACGGAAAAGGTGGGCCGCACATCAAAAAAGGTTGGGAACCGCTGTACTAATGGATAAAATAAAACACTTTTTTTTTAAATTAAGGTCTTTATTTGTTCATTTAGAACGAATTCAATTTTTATCGACTGAAACGGGATACAAACTCCTAACCCATGAGAGGCAAAAACTCTACCTCTGTGTTATGGGAAGCCCTTCGCTTTACTTGTATTGATATTGTTGTTGCTTTTATTTTATATTATAACTAGCGGTGGTAGGGTTCCCCGCAAGGCCCTGGCGGGCGGCGTCTCGTCATATGACTAAGAGTTATCCAGATGAATGTGGAAATAAAAAAAATCGAGTAGAAAATAAATTTTAGGGCGGGAGGAAGGCGAGGGGGGGGGAGTACGCCAGATAGAACTTTCTGAGGTTTGGAATACAATTTTCAATTATTTACACACCGGAGAAGCGTCATTTTTAATTTTATTAAAATCGAGTGAAAGATAAAAAAAAAGATAATTTTAGGGGAGGCAGGGGAAAAAACTTTTTGAAATGTCGAATTTTAGGGGAAGGAAGAGTTTCTATTTTTCATTTTAAAGATTTGATTAATATATTTTTCGTACAGCGAAACCTGTTTTCCAAAGTTTTCCAATTCGTTCCTATGGGAGATTTGTGAACTCCTGATTGGGGGGTTCCCTACCCCTAATTTGATATATTGATAGTCTAAAACCACCCCCGGAAAATTCTCTACCCGTTAAAAAAAAACTCCATGAAAATCGGTTCAGTAGTTTCGGAGTCTCTGCAATACAAACAGACAGACAGACTTTGTCTTTTATATAATAGTTTAGATATATAAGAAGTAGTGTAGCCTGAAGGCCACTTGCTTGGGGCGGAAAAAAAAATACAAACGTTACAAACCCTAGAGAATAGCACAAACAAAATAACTTAATTTTATTAAAAAAAAAAAAAAAAATTAACGAAAAAAAAAAACATTTAAAGAATGCAAGGTTAATAAAAAGAGATCAGCGAAGGTGATAAAAATGAATAGGAAATAAATAAAATCCCAGAGACTGATTTTTATATAAATTAATAAATAAATAAATAGATAAGAAAGAAAAAGAAAATAAACGTGGCTATTGATGTTAATTAACCTTTTTTCTCTTTTTTTTTTTTTGAAGAGATAACTCAAAGGAAATTCGCCGATCAACGACGACGACGACGACGACGAAGAGAATGATTCTAGTAAAAAGGAAAATTGTAGCTATGTTGAAATATATAAGTTAATAAATAACTTGAAAAAAAAAAAAATGATTTATTTTATCAATAAATAAATAAATAAAAAGTATCTCGTTTACATAATATTTTTTTAATTAATTGAGAAATAAAATAAAATAAGAATTTATTTATTTATTTTTTTTTTTATTTTGACGCATTCAAGATTAAAAAAGTACAGTGGAACATCGCTTAACGAGCATAATTCGTTCCAGAATCATACTCGTAAAGCGAAACACTCGTTGTGCGAAACAATAACATTCTCCTCATAGATCTGTCTATCCCTCCCAGATACAGACTAGGGTCCGACCGAAACAAGATTTTCAGCCGAAACCGAAACTTGTATTTCCTATACAAAATTCATATCATTTTACCTTTTTTTTTTTTTTTTTTCAACTTTTCCCTAGCAAAACGAAATTTTTTTTCCTCCCCTTTTTCGCTTGGCGGAAAATTTTTTTCTCCTTCACTTGGAAATCATTTGACCTTTTTTTTGTGTGTGTGCACGAGTCTCATTCCATCTTTTCAAACTCAGGTTTCGGCCGGCCGAAAGGTTCGGTTAGTTTTTGGCCAAAACCGAAAACTACGGCCGAAACTAGAATTTTTGGCCGAAACCGTAACCGAAACCGAATATTTTATCGGTTCCTAATACAGACTGATGTAACATAGGTACAATCCGGGACTTCCCCTCTCCTCGTAACTCGTTATGCGAAACGTCGCTCGCTAAGCAAGTGATTCTTTTTCAATTTGTTTTGCTCGTTATGCGAATTACTTGTTATGAGAGGTGCTCGCTTAACGAGGTTTTACTGTATTTACAAAAAAATAAGCCGCTTCAGGCAAATAATAATTTTAAGGGGACATAGCAGCCAGGGAAATTAAATAAAAAGCATTTATTTAATTACATTAAAAGAGAGAAAAAATTAAAAAAGTAACAAAAAAAGAAAAATAAAAATGAGAAATTCGTTAAAGTCTATGTATAGGCCTATATGTATTTTAACGACTAGCTACCCAGGCCAGACTTTGCCTGATGAAGGTCGTGATTACCGACCGAAAAGTCGACGATTAATCTCTATATAATAAGACTAGCTACCCAGGGTTAGCAAAGCGAATGAAGCGAAGTCTGTGTAGCTAGTCTAATCATATAGAAATTAATCGTCGACGTTTCGGTCGTTAATCACGACTTTCATCAGGAAAAACCTACAGCCACTTTTTATCGCTATAATAATTTTATTTTGGAAATTGTGATTGTGCCTTTTGTGTGACCTTAAAGGGAATGGGCGGCCTTCGTTGTTCCTCTAAAAAAAGACCACTAATGTTAATTAATCCGGTGAACTGGTCCAAAGTTTAGTAAACCAATGCTCCGGAAAGTCTAGAGATCTTGGATGCCATGCCACCATTAAATAAATATAATCACAAAATTGTTTAAAAAAAAAAATTAAAATGAAAAACTTGAAAAAAAAATTCCCCATAAAAATTGTTCAACTGGTTTCAGAGTTTACTCAGAAAAAAATAGATTTTGTCTTTTAATTATATAAATAGCTACTACTAGATCGTTTTGGGTTTCTCATTAACGGCAATATAATTGAATTTTAAATTTTTTAAGATCTTTTTTCGTCATATAAAGCCATTTAGACACCATCTCTATTTATTTATTTTAAACACTATACTTAAAAAAAAAAAAAAAAAAAAAAAAAAAACTTACGAAAATTCGTCAAGTAGATTCAGAGTTTATGCTTTAGAAAAGAAAAGTTAAATTTAAATCTCATAATATTTATTCTATAATTAATCATATAAATATTATTAAATTTCAATTTATTAATTATTTAATTTTTCAATATATTAATTCAAAAATATGAGATTTTAGTAAAAATGCAATTGTTATAAATGGAATTAATTCTCCTAATTAACTCTCATAAATAGTTGATTATAATTAATGATATAAAAAAAATAAAGGCGTGGTATAAATTCGTACTGATGTAGGCCTATTTATTGGATGTCCAAGTAAACATTAACCCGCTCGGTTAATTTTGGGGGAGTCCGAAAATGATTGATTGATAACGCCACAATCTAACGGGACTCCCCTTTTAAAGCAAAAATAGTTCCCTTCCGAATTCCACTCTTCCTTTTGTGGAGGAATGGATTCCACGTGAGGAGGAGGTGGAGGTGGAGGACTCGCTCACTCCCACGCGTCAAGATCCCACCTATGTGTGTGTGTGTGTGTGGGATCAAAAGGCCGTTCAACCTCTCAACCCGATTATCGTACCTAAAAAAAAAAAGAAACCACCTTAACCATTTACAACCATTTAATAAAATCGAGTTATTTAATGAATTTTAAGATTTTTTTTTATCTCGGTAAAGGAAAAAAAAATCGGGTTTTTTTTTATTTAAAGATCTTTAGATGGAATTTCCTTCGCCCTGGAAAGGGTCATCCCTTGGCACCGTTAGAGAGAAAATAATTAAATAATAGTGCTGGACTATTTTTTTATTATTTGCGGTATATTCAGACACTTTGTTAGAGCAGTGGTTTCCAAACTTTATGTTACAACGCCTTCCCTAATTCGTATCTCCTTAAACTAGCCCGCGCCTCACAGTTTGGAAAACGCTGACTTATTGTTAGACCAGGGTTGACCAATCCAAATACGAGCCGCATATATCCCCCATATTAGATTTAGACCCACTTTAGGTATTTTTGGGGTGAAAAATTGATGTAAATTGTCTCGCAGAATATAACTCATAACTGTAAACTCATCAGGCAATCAGGTCTATTCTCTAAGCAAAAACGTTAACTTTTAACCAGGTATATATATTCTCTAAAATCAGAATTTAAAATAAACAAATAGGTGGTAAAAAAGTAATGTAAAAACAATCAGAGTTAAAAATTACTATTCAAAATCACTTCTTTGCCTCAAATAGTTATTCTGTAAACAAAAATTTAAAGCCAAAGCGTTTACATTTAGTAAATAGTGTTAAAAATTAATGCTATGTCTAGGGGTGCCTTTATTATTTTAATGTCGTGTTTAATATAAAAATGGCGTCCTTAATCTAAAAACTAAGGTTATGATTTTGATAGCTTTGAAATAAAGCAACAGGTTAAAACTTTGTTTAGAGAATAGCATTTTTTTTACGCTGATTGTTTTTACATTACTTTTTAACACCCATTTGTTTATTTTAAATTTTAAGTCTGTTTTTAGAGAATAGACCTGATTATCAGTTCATTTTAACACCTCCTTGCCTCAAATTGTTATTCTGTAATCAAAAACTTTAACGCCAAAGTGTTAACATTTAGTCAAATATGTTAAAAATTAATATGATGAAGACGAATCCGTGATTCGAAACTGTAAAAATGCATTCAGTCGGCCCACTTGAAACATAAAAATAAAATAGTTTTTTAAAAAAATTGTTTTATTCTTGACACCGAAAACCTGTGAAACGATAAGAAGCTGCAGCAAGTTCGATAATTAATATGATGTCCAGGAGGTTGTCTTTAATATTTTAACGCCCTATTTAATGCATCAAAATGGCATCTTTAACCTAAAAAGTAAGACTAGGATTTTGACAGCTTTGAGTTAAAAGAAACATGTTAACGTCGCTGATAAAATTTGGTTTAGAGAATAGTATTTTTACTTTCTCTTACCCCTATATGAAATATATATATATATAAATTCATAAATAACGGTTATCGTAAATGCCTTATATGGCCTGAGCTGCCGAAAAGACAGTGTGAATGTGTGTGTGAGTGTGAGTGTGAATGAGAAAAAAGTGTGAATGTTTAAAAAAAAAAAAAAATATATACAGGGTGTCCGGTAAAGAATGGATAACCTTGAAATGTCTTATAGTATAACTTATGGCCGTTCAGAAAAAAATTGAAAAAAAATATATCATAAGTAGTACCTAAGATATGATTTTTTTAAAAGAAGGTCTAATTTTTTTACCTTGTTTTACTTTTATGAACACTACGATCAGAAATGAATGGATTCCATCGGTTTTTTGTTATTTTATTATTATACACGAACTATGCTAATAGATAAACAGTGAATAGTATGACTAGCTATTGCACTTTTTTTATTAAAAAATTAGCAAATTCCAATAAAATAGCCAGGTGGTCGTTTTAACACTGATTTTAATTATTTTAATTTGCTAATTTTTTAATAAAAAAGTGCAATAGCTAGTCATACTATTCACTGTTTATCTATTAGCATAGTTCGTGTATAATAATAAAATAACAACAAACCGATGGAATCCATTCATTTCTGATCGTAGTGTTCATAAAAGTAAAACAAGGTAAAAAAATTAGACCTTTCTTTTAAAAAAATCACATCTTAGGTACTACTTATGATATATTTTTTTTCAATTTTTTTTCTGAACGGCCATAAGTTATACTATAAGACATTTCAAGGTTATCCATTCTTTACCGGACACCCTGTATATATATAGGTTTCATGCCAAAAATTCGATGTCGAGATTTTGATGGATCTTAATGCTGGTGTTTTTACTTTCCTTTTTAATAATCAATTTAAGATGTTAAGTTTTAACGTCTGTTTTTAGAGAATATCTGTCACATATTCGCAAGAATATTATGTTAAATTCAACGTTAATTTTTCCTCATAATTTCGACAGTTAATTTTTGAATATATGCATGCACTATGGATCACTGCTTTGGCCATCATAAACTAAAAATATTTTGTAAAAGTTTGATGAGTCTCGCGGGTCGGAAAAATGTTTAAGGCGGGCCGAGGGTGGCCACTTCTGATTTTTCCACATGATTAGTGCGACTTCAACAGGGGCGCTGGGAATCTTACCGAGGAGGACTTTTTTTATATAAATCAAAATTTTAAAGGATATAAAATATTCTTTGTTATTTATAGCAGCATTTAAAATGTTAACAGCATGTAGCTATTTCGCTGGAGAGGAGGTTAGACCCACATATCCTCTTCCTGGCTATGGCCCTGATACGGGCCTCCACACTCATAAAAAAAAAGTTTAAATTTTAAATCCTTATATGGGAGTTTCGTGAAAATACATATTTTTTCATGAGCGAACTTTTTTTTTTCATTTTATTTAAGGCCATTTAGTCTCTATTTATTTCATTTGATCATGAGCCAACTTAGAGTCCGTTTAGAGTGAAAAATTCCTTGAAAAAAAAAAGATGACACATGTAAATAAGTATATTTCAATAACAAATAATGAAAGGACTTGTCATTATAACAAATTCTCTGGGCCTTGAGTTAAAGATACAATTGAATTTAAAAAAAAAACAGCCTGCCCCCTTGACAATGCTCTCGCCGGCCCTTATTTTATTTTACAATCACTAAGAAATATTTATTTAAGAGATTTGAAATCATTCTTTTATCTTATTTATTTAAATATTTTTAAAAGAAACTTGCTTGCATGTAAATGAAAAGATTAAATAAATAAATATTAATATGAGAGGCAAATGTTTTGGGACTTGGAGTATATACGCAATTCATCAGAGACTCTGGAGACAGCAGGTCATTAAAAGCAAATAATACAGGCGTTGTTGTTGTTGTTGTTTCTTCCCTGGGCAATTAACCCCTAGTGACCTCCCCAAAACCAATCCAGATGACTTCAATCAGTCATGAACAAATCCGATGATTGCCACAAAGTTCATTAGCAAAATTCTTAAAATCGTGGGTGGCGGGGCTTAAAGGAAAGGCCATCTGGCGGTGTTTATGCATAACAAAAATCTGGACAATTTTTATTATTATAAAATCAATAAGTTACAAGTAAAGTGAGAGTAACAATCAAATTTGAAAACTCTACTTTATGTGTTTCAAAATATTTATTTATAAGATAAACGTTTCGACTTTCAAGTCACTAGCGGATGATTTACTTAAACGTTTATCTTATAATTAAATATTTTGAAACACAAACTAGAGATGTTTAAATAGCAGGAAGAAGAAAGAGAAGCAGCTAGTATTTATTTCATTTATTCAGTACCCATTAGGCTGACGTTTCGGTCTCGGCCGAGACCATCCTCAGAGCTACAACATAGCAGGGATAAGGATAAATTTTAAAATTACAATTTTCTTTTAACATATTAGCAATTCATGACTAATAATATGCAATATAAAAGACAAAAAATATATATACCTTATGGGCTGTCAATATGGGATAAATATTATAAACTCAATCATAATAATACAAACTAGAGATTTTATTCGTATCTTTTAAATTTGATTGATACTCTCCCTTCCAGTGGCGGATCCTGAGGTGTTTCTCGGGGGGGGGGGGTGACTGGTGTGACTGGTCGCACAGCACACAATTTTTTCTTAATTTCGGTAATTTAAAGGCGCATTCTATACTTGTTTGCCAGAATATAAATACAAATCAAAATTTTTAAGTATTAATATTTACATTAAAAATTAATTTTTTTTCGAAAAAAAGTATTTTTTTTCAAATCTCGGAGGGGATAATTACCCTCCCCCCTCCCCCCTTGTATCCGCCCTTGATCCCTTCATTATGATAATGTTTCAACAAGAGCTCCGGGTGGAAAGTTTAAATATGAAGTTAAAAGTTCATTTTATTTATATAACATCTTCTAGCAAATATTCAATATAAAATACCGTAAAAATTGCAATAATAATTATCAAGTGACTTCAATGAAAATTTTTCTAAACTAAATAATTTAGGAAAATGGATCTCAGAAGAGAATTTAAATAAATTTTAAAAGAAACGTGTATTTTCGTTAAAATACAGTATATTTGATGGAATTGTATAGCTGATAATATGTAGTTTAAAGGTTTCATTTCTCCAATGAGCAAGCAGCTAGTAGTTTTTTCAATTTATATATATTAATTAATGTGCCAGGGCAGACGTTTCGGTCGCATATAGGACCATCCTCAGGTCCAAGTCCCGACCGAAACATGGCTCATTAATTCTATTTTTATTAAAAAATATAATCACTAAAATCTCAAATCTTTTTTTTTTAAACAAAACACAATAAATATAAATTGAAAAAACTACTAGCTGAGAAATCGAGAAATCTTTAAATGTTAAAACTCTCAACAACGATTATATAGGCCTATTAATAGAAAATAATTATCTTGACGGAATGACAGTCACTAAGAACGTTTTCAAAGCAATGTCAAGCCACGGGTGGCCGAGATGAAGAAGGGTGTTGAACGCCCCGCTATATTTTCATTTTTTTTCAGCAGTCGAAAATGACATCAAAAGAAGTGTCTTGACCCTGAGACCTCCATTTGAAATTTATTTCTTAAAAAGAGAATCCATTCTTTCAAATATGGTCATTTTTCGGTATGTTTTAACACACTCATATTATTTATTAAAAAAAAAAAAAAAAAAGAATTATCATAATAATAAAAACTTTGCATATATAATTTTTTAATTTATTGTCTTTATTATTTTATATAATATCTCCTTTATTTTTATTTTTTTTTGATATGATGATGTTTTATTTATAAAATTTTATATCTAATAGATTTACATATTTTAAGTATTTTTTTTCTTTTTTTTTTTTTTAAGATACGACAAATGATGCTGATAAAATTTATGGAACCTAATTATGAATATTTTTTGTATTGAAGGTCGTTGCGTTATTTTATCAGAATTATCGGTGCTAATAAAAAATAATAAAAAAAAAAAACTTGATTTTCACTTAAAATTGCTATGAGAAAGGTTCTCTGTGTTTTGGAATTTTTGTATTTCCTATTTATAGAGTCGTTTCATAGAGAAGAAAATTTTTTTGTTTAATAAATCTAAATAATTTTGGAATTTAAGAAGAAACAGTGTTTTTGACTCGTCGATGTATATTAATTAAATTTATAGATGCCCTCGGGGCTTGGTGTAGGGGTTAGCGTGCTAACCTCGTATACCAAAAGACGCGGGTTCGGACCCCAGGCAGTCCGATGATTTTATTTAAGCCATTTGGATACCTGGACCCTCAATATGTATATTAATCAATAACGGATATCGTCAAAGTCTTATATTATCTCTTTTAAAGTTCTAATCTACCTTATCAGGGGCGTATATAAAATTGTTTTGGAGGGAGCCTTAACCAAAGTTTTCCACCCTGCGAAATAATTTTTCCCCGCCCGAAAAATCATTTTAATCATATATTTTTTCAGAGACACGAAAATTTTGCCGCCCCCGGAACATTCCCACTTTTGCGGAATCAGTTTTTTTTTTCAAAAAATTTTTTACAGGACTATATTTTTTCGCACTATGGGGCCGACAAACATTTCGGGGGGGGGGGGGGCTCGGCCCCCCTTATACCGCCCCTAACCTTAATGATACTCTAATTTAAGAAACATTTAATATGAAATAATTTATACAGGTCCAGGGGTGTAGTGGAGCGGGAACGCGTGGGAAGAGCGTTCCCACACTGGTTTCACTCATTAAAAAAAAATAATAATAATAATAACAAATACAATTAAAATTATTTAAGCTTTTTTTTAAATTAAGGTAATGATTTAAGATATGAGTAGTTCATAGTCTAGAATTGCATCATTACACTATTAATTTTTCTAAAGTTTTTCGGGGGAGATCCCCCGGAAACACCCCCCCCTCCCATTGGTAAGTCATGTATTTAGCGTTCCCACACTGAAAATTTTGCCACTACGCCGCTGTACACGTCTAAGTAAATTTAACACAAGTCCATATCATTTTAATAAATAATTATTATAAAACAAAGACAAAAATGTAACAATTGTTCATTAACCCCAAATTTCTCAAATTTTAAAAGTAATCTTTCCATTTCAGTTTTTCTCTGTCTATTTTATTGGAAATTCTTATAAAAACGAAAATTTTGAATTAATATCCAACCGAACATATAAAAATATTGTTGATTTGTCCCACAAATTGAAAATCGACATATTTTTCTTTATTTTATTTAAATTGTATTAATTTGATTAAAATGATTTGTATTTGTGTTAAATTTACTTAGAAATGTTTAAGATATTTCAGATTAAATGTTTCTAAAACTAGAGTGTCATTAAGTTAGATTAGACCAAGTCTTCTTAAGAAGAAACAATATGTTACGTTTTTTTTTTTGAAGAGCAGTGACTAGGTAGAGTTTTGTTTGAAAAAGTCAATATATCGTTTAAGAAAACAAATTTGCGAATTTGTGCTTTTATGGTTGGGGAAAATTGCGCCCCTGGACTCGAACCAGGACTTCCAAGCTTTTTAGTTAATTCGCCTTTTTAGCTCTCTTTGGAGGTTGCAGCCCTAGCAGGCGTCTAGAATTTGTGATATAGTTCGAATCGTGCTTGCTAGATGGCGTGCCGTTTTTAAGATCTTTTTCGAGTCAATGAAATTTTAATTATATTAGTATAATATAAGGAGAAGTGCAATAAGTCAATTAATCAATTAATTAATTAAATGTGCATTTCATTTGATCCCTGTTATGCAATGGTGTGTCAAAGACCAAAAAAAATTCAAAATTAGACATGGGTGATACTGTATCAATCTGATATTTTGTATCAGGTAGGAAAAAGTAACAGGTACACATAATGGGTACGAGCAAAAAATATCAGGTATTTAAATACCAAAGTAAAAATCAGATAACTTATTTATTAAAAAAAAATATATATATTTTTTTTCATTTCTGCTCTCTTTCTTAAAGTGAAGAAAAGAGAAATAATAAATAATAATAAGTAATAATTAGATTTGTATTTAATTATTATAGGGCCTAGTGAGAAAAGTAGAGTAAAAAATGTAAAAATGATTCGGAATGACGTTCGAAAAGCGCGCCAGAGCTAGCGAAATGGCCCTGTCAGGAGAGAAGAGACGGGGCGGGCCGTCGCGAGTTGAGGGTTGCAAGAGAGAAGGAAAGAGAGAGCAGGCGCAACGAAAACTGTATCGGGTAAGGAACGAAGCTCTAAAGTGAAAAGCAAGTATTTGATCAATGCGCAAGAGCGAGCGAGATATCAGGTACGAGTGAGAAAGGAATACGCGTCCTGTTCAGGTCCAGTCGAGTATGCCCGAGTTGTTGATACTCAAATAACAGATACAAAAAGTATATGTTATTTGCTCGGTATTCGTTTCTCACTCGAACCTGTTATCTCGCTCGCGCTTGCGCATTGATCAAATACTTGCTTTTCACTTTAGAGCTTCGTTCCTTACCCGATACAGTTTTCGTTGCGCCTGCTCTCTCTTTCCTTCTCTCTTGCAACCCTCAACTCGCGACGCCCCGCCCCGTCTCTTCTCTCCTGACAGGGCAATTTCGCTAGCTCTGGCGCGCTTTTCGAACGTCATTCCGAATCATTTTTACATTTTTTACTCTACTTTTCTCACTAGGCCCTATAATAATTAAATACAAATCTAATTATTACTTATACATTATTTCTCTTTTATTCACTTTAAGAAAGAGAGCAGAAATGAAAAAAATATATTTTTTTTTAATAAATAAGTTATCTGATTTTTACTTTGAAACTATTTTTTTTTTATATATAAAAACATTAATTAAAAAAATAAAAATATATGTAACTGTGAATTGAAATACATAATGAATAGAATTAAATTAAATTTCGTTCGCCGGCACAGAAATTTGTTAATTATTTTTCTAGTGCAGTATATAAATTGACATTTTAAATTTGGAGACATTAAAATGTCAGTTCAGTCAGTTTGAAAAACTCTTTAGTAATGAATAATTATGAGTTTGTTCTCAACACAAGAATAAATAGGGTAGAAAACATTTGAAGAAACCCCCCCCCCCCCCCCCCCCCCCCCCCCCCCCCCCCCCCCCCCCCCCCCCCCCCCCCCCCCCCCCCCGATGTTAGACACGTTGTTATTGACTTGAATTAATGTAAAGTTAGCGTTGCTGGGTGAAATTTGTTTCGGGTACAAAAGTATCAGGTAAAAATATCGGGTCAGAACAAGTACCTGTAACAGCTGGTACCTGGTACAGCAAAATCGAGTAATGACCCATGTCTATTCAAAATTGAGTTAAGCACGGAATATTGTTTCAAATGCTCTAATTAATAGTATTTTTTATGAAATATGTCCTAAAAAAATTTATATTTAATGTAAAAGCTTAAAATTATTTTTACAATATTTCAATACAGGATTTTACATTTTGCAATAATGATTTATGTTCCTAACACGTTGTTTTTTATGGTGTTAACAACCAATAAAAACTTATTTAAACTTAAATAAAGCAAAATCTTTTTTTTTTTAAATGAGAAATGAATTCGTAGATGTCAAAATTTATTTTTTTGATATTATTCCTGATAATGAAGATGAGGATCAGTGCGATTTCGATATTAAGTCAATTTCATTATAACTTTGATTTACTGTTGCCATGTTCACTTCCATTCAGGAGTTAATTGATGAGGAAATTTTCTTAATACTTTGTATTTAATTTTAAAATATTAATACTATTTAACATTTATTAATGTAATTTTGATAAAAAGTTTCTATGCTATTAGTATTAAATATAACCATAAAAGAACTTTAATAATATCTTCGTTTTAATTTTTGAATTATAACCTAAAATTATTTTATTTATTATCAAGAGACTTTGAAGCATTTTTGCAAATTGCAAATTGGACTTAGAGAATTTTGCAAAAATAATTTTTTATATTTTATTGTTTATTCTCTAAATTAGTCGTATTTTTAGAGATAATTTATGAATATCTGCCATAATTACAGTATTTACTTGCACAATTGACAAAAAAAATGATATATAATCTAATCAAAACAATTTAAATCAGAAAAACTTTAATATTGATTTTCTCAAAACTCGATGTTTGGTCTTTGACACACCATTGAATAACAGGGTCCATCTAAAGGAATTTCTCTTCTTAAGTCCATTTCGTTGAAAGATAAAAATTAAATATACAAATAAAACACTAAGTTATTTGTTTCAAAGGTTTTATTTATTAAAAATTAACACTTGATACGTTTTTCGACAATTCCTTGTGATTACATTCTAATTAATACCCCGCCAAAAGGCCGAAAATTGACTAAAATGTATTAGAATGTAATCACTTCTGATGATGACAAGGAATTGTCGAAATACGTATCAAGTGTTAATTTTTAATTAATAAAACCTTTGAAACAAATAACCTAGTGTTTAATTTGTATATTTAATTTTAATTTACAAAATGTTTCAACGAGAACCAACGGTCTAGGTTTTCTATTTTATTTTAAGTTCGGTCTACCTACTTCCCAAGGTAGCTATCTATGATCAACTGCTTGAGATATTTTGATATGAAAATATTGTCTGAGAGAAGAAGCAATTCTACTCTCTTAAAACGAATTAGTAGAATTTTTACTTATTCAAACAGTAGGTAAGAAAATTACATCAAATTTAGTCATTTTGAGTAGAATCTATTAATATATTTAGTAAATTTATTGGTTACTTTTAGATTAGTTATTTTTTACTAATTCAAAAAGTAGTTCATTCAATTCCAGCTGTCTGAGAAGCCAACATGGCCGACCAGCTGTTTGATCGGTTCCTTAATAAAGACATTTTTGGCAATATAAGGCTTTATTTAAGTAATAATAATACAAATAAATAATAATATTGAGATAACTTGTATTTTTTGTTAAAAATTGTAGGAAATATATGTTAAGTCAAAACAAATAGATTCCAAATTTTTTTAAATTAATAAAATATTATTTTTTAAATGGTCAATTAAGAAATATTTTTACAATTTAGTAAATATATTTCTTAATATAACGATAATTAGTTTTATTAAGTTTATTTAGAAATAAATTGCTGGGAAGGAATATAGTAACATTCAAGTAAAAAGCATTGTTAACATCAGCGACATACTTATATACCACATAACAGAGAAGTAAGAGTAAGTCAAGTTTAAGTGGGTTCGGCTAGAACTCGAGTCAGTAAACACAAGTTAAGGTCCCGGTGTCATCGCACCTTATTTCATATATCTTAAACGTTTCTCTTTTTTGGTCATTATTTTTTTAAAAATTCACTTTTTCAATTAGTGAATTTTTCACTAATTTCACTTTTTCGGGGCTTGGAGTAGTTGGTAGCGCGTCTACCTTCTATACCGAACGTCGCGGGTTCGGACCCCAGGCAGTCCGATAATTTTATTTAAGGCATTTGGATACTAAATGACTTAAATAAAAATGCCTGGACCCCAATATGTATAATAATCATTAACGGATATCGTTTAAAGTCTTAAATGGCCTAAGTTGCCGAAAAGACTGTGTGAATGAGTGTGTGAATGTGAGCGTGAATGAGAAAAAAGTGTGAATGTTTTTTTTATAAAAAAAAAATAAATATAATATAATTTTTACTAATTGAAAAAGTGGATTTCCACTATTTACGGGTGGTCTACTTTGCACATCTTAAAAAAGTGACTATTCACTATGAATTAGTAGTTTTTTATTAATTCGTTTTTAGAGAGTATTAATTAATTATTCTATGCTGATCAAATCTAACGTTTTTGTTAATGCATTTTCATAAAAAGTGAGTAATTTGTAAAGTAAGTAGATTGAGTGAAAGATAGTCGCAAGCCACAAAAGAGAGGTTAAAAAGAATCAGACTTCATTTTCAGCTCCCTTATTCGTAGAATTCGTCTGAACAAAGGAGAAATTTCATTCACTCTAGATTTCGACGCCATTTTGCTGTGGCTTATGACTATCTTACTTCTCAATTCATCACTAGCTGGCTAAGTAAAGAACTTGGCAGCCAAATCAAGGGAAACGTTTTTGTGTGGTATTAAGGAGGAATATTTAAAGAATGGACTGGCATGAATTTCTCAAAAATGACAAAATGGTGGCTTATGACTATCTTCCACTAAGCCCTTTAATTATATTACAATGTATTGTGTTATTTAAATATTTAGTTTCATCTCCCTCTAACTAGGAATCTCCTGTTGGAAGTTTTACCAATAAAAGCGTTGTTTGTATTCTCAGACTCCATTAAAACAATATCCATATTAACAATGTCAGCACCTTTAACCTCTTATGATCTTGAATCAAGGTTTTCAAGATTTTTAATCTCAAAAAAAATAATTTAACATAAAATATGAATTTTACTCCATTCTTTATCAACGCTGCAGCCGGGATTTTCCCACTTTTGAAAATTGGATCATAAATTCTTTTATTTCATTTTCATTTAATTGAACATCTTCTTATCATTTTTATTTTTTGCCAACATCCCACTTGTAGAAAAACAAAAAAATCCTCCAAGGACATCATTTGCTATTGATTACTCAATTAAAAGGAAAAAAAACCTCCATGTTTTTTTTGGAAACATTTTGTGTATAGGTATTAAAATAATTCAGCAATTAGAGATGTATAATAAATTTGAACAGGACACAGCACAAGACATTAGTTTTTGTTAATCAATGAAAAAAACAAAAAACAAAAATGAGAATTTATATTCTTTTTTTTGAATAAAAAAAAAAAAGAAAGAATTTATTCAATAGGTGAAGTCTTTTAGGTGAATCCGGAAATAAATTTAAATATTATGTAAGAGCAGAGCCCGCGCCCTTTGCATAAAATAAATCTATCTTCAAGGTCAGATGCTTTTTTTATATCTCGGCACTCGATGAAATTCGGTTTTCAAATTTTGAATAAAATCTCTTTAAAATTTTATTATCAGAGGTTTTATTTTATTTAGGTTGACTTTACACAAATGTTTCAGCTTCAGAACCTTTTAACATCTGTAAACAGCGTTAATTCATTTTAACACCTCCTTGTTTCAAATTCCTATTCTATAAGCAAAATCTTTAATTCCAAAGCGTTAAAAATTAAAGTCATGTCAAGACGTGGCCTTTAATATTTTAACGCCGTATTTAATGCATCAAAATGGTCTTTAACTTAAAAAGTAACGTTATGATTTTGGCAGTTTTAAAATAAAAGCAATATGTTAACGTCGCTGTTAAAACTGGTTCAAAGAATAGCATTTTTTAACGATGGTGTTATTATTTTATTTTTTTAACAATCAATTAAAGATGTTAAATTTTAACGTATGTTTTTAGAGAATAGACCTGATCTTCTTCAACGTATAAAAATCTGTTGTGACAAGCACAGTACTAAAGTTTCTCTTACCGAAAGATAAGAGAAAGTTGTGTGAAACCAGTCACACCAGATTTTAAAATTTTATAAAATAAATATTTGAAACATCTCTTCTGAAGGCTTTCAACCAAATTCACTTAGAATTTTCTTAGTTTATAAAAAACTCACTAGCTGTTCAACCCGCTTTGGGCTTATTAAAAAATTAGAGCTGGAAATTGTATGTGAAAGAGAGTTATAGAAATAAATCATATTTTTTTTTATTTGACATAATTTTTATTTATGTCCAGTTTAACCAGTTTTTCAAGACAATATTGTCAGATGATGATTTCGACATTCTCTGGGCTGATTGGAGGATGACTTCCTTAAACTCCCTCAAAAAAAATAAAATGATGTCAATTTAAAATGAATTATTGTTAGAGCATAAAAAATTATAGATTGGTCAACTTTATTTTTGTCTTTTAATTTACATCCCTATTAGAATATCTCTCAAAAAATAAGTTTGTTATTATTAGTAAATCTTTCTAAAAATATATGACACGCATATTAAAATATTTTTCAAACAAAAGTTGTGTGAAATGATAAATAGAATAATTTTGTTTATGTGTGTTATTTAGATAAAGTTAATATTTTAAGAGATCTTTTAGTTTTTTCGATTTGAACCCCTTTGAAATTTGTTATAAATAATTAACGAGTATTAATCAAAAAAAAAAAAAAATATTTAAAATTTTATTTTTTTAATTGACTTAAAAAAAAATATTTTCTTTAATTAGACATAAGAAACTTTTAATTTTAATTTGTTCTCTAAATTCAATTAAGGTGCGCGTCTCGGGGTGCTAATTTTGGGAGATTCCAGCGGCCACAATTTTGAAGCTATCGACCTCAAATTTTTTTTTAATTAAAGCTATTTAAAATATCTACAACTTATAGAAGCCCTTTTTTTGATTTTCGAAAAAATAATTTTTTTTTTTAGATTAATCGCATTAAATAAAAGATATTTTTTAAAAAATTCGCTCGATATCTTATAGATAATTGAATTAGTAATCATTGTGTTAAAAAATAATTAATTTTCTACCCTTAGTTAATTAGCTGGAATCTATCAAATGAAATAGAATAAATCCCTTGTATTCCTATGGGAAAAACTAACGCCATCTCTTGCCGCCTAGAGTAACTCGGTAGTGAATGGTCTTCTAATGGTTTTTCGAGACGCACACCTTCACCAAATAATTCTGTCAATGCTTTCCAATGGGCAAATGAATTTTCTGGAATTTTTTGAGAATTCAGGGATCCAAGTATTTTTCCTGGACTCTCCGGAGAAAACAGAGCGTGAAGAAGAAGACGGACATACCGCGGTAGGAAGAAGAAGATATTTATTTTATTGAGATTTTAATTCAATCCGTTTCGAATGTTATAGAATAGATTACGTAATCACAACAACAGTAAAGTGTGTGAATATTTTTTTTTTTTTTTTTTAATACTTATGTCAAAATTACAGGCTAAGGTAAGTGCGCCAGTGCTGATTGCTGCGTGAGAAGTAAACCAAAGGCCTACTTATCGGCCTAATAATAATTATAGAGAGAGAGAGAGAGAGAGAAAGAGAGGAGCCAGCCCTCTTCTCTTCTTCCTTGCATTGGCGAGGGAATGGATGCAACCTGGGAAAGAAAAAAAAAAATTCCAAATTTATTATTAAAAATTTCGCCAATTCCAAGAAATTCACTTAAAAAATACGGAAATTAGAAAATGAAAACACTAAAATGTTAAAATGATTAAAAATCACAGCCCCCAGTTCATTCAGGATGATTAGAATATTTTTATTTCGATAACAGAACATAAATACAGTGTGTGACAAAAAAAAAAAACTAGGAACTGACCGAATATTCGGTTTCGGCTAAAAACCAGCCGAAAACTGGCTTTGAAGAGATGGGTTGAAAAAAAAAAAAAGGTAAAATGATTTCCACGTGAGGGAGAAAAAATTTCCCGCAAGGCGGGAAAGGGACGGAAAAAAAAAATTGTCTCCCTAAAAAATTTCATGAGTGTCAAGCGCCAAAAAATTAAAAATTGAGTTAAGCACGGAATATTGTTTCAAATGCTATAATTAATAGTATTTTTTATGAAATATGTCTTAAAAAAATTTATATTTAATGTTACTTGCACAATTGACAAAAAAAATTATATATAATCCAATCAAAACAAAAAACTTTAATGTTAATTTTCTCAAAACTCGGTAGATGGCGCTTGACACACTAATGCTTAACAGGGTTCATATAATAAAGATTAAGTCGGATAAATTTGCTAGTTGACTAGAACTGAAGCAACAGGCCATTAAAAAAATAAAAGATAGAGTAGGCATGAAAAGAATTTTTTTGCGAGGCATTGTACCTAGGGGGAAGGAAATTAATTTATGAATTGAAATTATAGACAGCAAGTTGAGCACCATTGAAGAAGAGACTGAAACGTTCTTTAGTAAATTTTTTATCTCAATCCTGTTATTTTTTTTTTTTTTTTAGATAAATTGTCTAATAAAATATCTCTATTTATTTGATGTCTCGCTGGTTGTTTATTTATTCATTTATTCCATTATTTATTATATTCTCTTTCTTGAATTCCCAATGATGATTAAATTAAAATAATTCCAAAGAATTCCTCTTTTTCTTTAGGCCTATATAAAAAATTAAATATATGGATTAAAATCAAGAAATTAAATGTAGTGGAGGCTGAGTGGAGGCATCTTCGCTTGTCGCTTTGAATGACGCAGAAGGGAGAGAGGGTAGATTAGAATACATGGGAATTAAAGGAGCTATTCTCTTAAAACATGCGTTAAAATTTAACATCATCGATTGGGTGTTAAAAGACAAAGTAATGACATAAGCGTCAAAAATTTTTTTTGAGAAAATAGCATTAATGCTATTCTCTAAACCAAGTTTTAACAGCGACGTTAACATTTTACTTTTTAACGCCAGGTGTAAACGATCCATATGAAAATAGCTGTTTTCTGCTTGTTCGTGTTTTTAACACCCCTTGCGGATGCGCATTACTAACTTGATTTGTTATTCTCAATCTAGTAGGCCTATCTGACACACTAGCGTTAAAAAATGCTATTCTCTAACAGCGATGTTAATATGTTGCTTTTATCTCAAAGCTATCAAAATCATAACCTTAATTTTTGATGCGTTAAATACGGCGTTTAAATATTAAAGCCACCCCCTGGACATGGCATTATTTTTTAACACTATTGACTAAATGTTAAGGCTTTGGCCTTAAAATTTTTGCTTAAAGAACAGAAATTTGAGGCAAGGAGGTTTTAAAATGCTGATTTCAAATGTTAAAATTTAACGTTTTTGCTTAGAGAATAGACTTGAATATATTCCAAAACTTTAACGACAATATTTTACAATTAAATAAGAGGAATATCCCTGACAGTTTTTTAGTTTTAGTTAGTTTCTTTATTAATTAACGTCATTATAGAGAGTTCAATTCGGGCCCCTAAATCCCCAAATGGGGAGGCTCGCCCTGATTGAGTTTTATTTCTACTTATGAAAATTAAATAATTATAAATAATTAAATCTCTCAAATGAAAAATAATAAAAATTGTTATATAATTAAATTTTCGTTATTTGTATTTATTGAATCGCGTTAGCCGTGAAATTGTGTAAACATTGAAAAATTTTCCTGCTCCTTATTTTAAATAATTTTAATAGTTAATTCAATCGTTAATTTATTAATTCGTGTTCCACAGTGATATTTGAGTATTGTGTTTTACCTGTGCTAATAAAACTTTTCAAATAAACTAAGAGAAACATCAGATAATGAAGAAAGGGAGGGGTGACTCCTGGACCCCGGTCCGGAAGCGCTCGGCGCCAGTAAAGGTGACAACGAAGACTTCAACGAAGCCTCCAGCTGAACCCCAGGTTGTATTAAGTAACTCAAGCCCGGAGAGTGTGGCCAGCAAGAAGGTAAGGCCTGAGACAACTAAACCAGACATCGACGGGAAAGCCAGTCCGGTCTACAACGTGCAGGTTAGCAACAGCTTTGATCCTATTAGTGATAATGAATCGCTTTTTGAAAGTGATATGGAGAGCCTTCCTTCAGAAAACTCTAAAAACAATCCCTCGGGAGTCCCTCTTAAGAAACCCCCGCCTATCATTATTCATAAGCATGTCGAAAATTCAAAGGCCTTATTTAAAGCCGCAAACGATTTAACAAATGGAAATATAGAAATAAAATGCACAAATACAAAAATAGTCTTTTTGCCTAAAACTCAAGCTGATCATAAGAAAATAAATCAATTTATAAAAACTACTAATCTACCACATCACACTTATCCTTTACAAGGAGAAACTAAACTCAAAGTAGTCCTTAAAGGCCTCAGTCTAGGCATTGAGATAAATCAAATTAAGGAGGAACTCGCGGAAAGGGGGCACGCGCCCGAAAAAATTATTCAAATAAAATCGAAAGAGAAGGAAGGCTCTCTTCTGCCAATTTATATATGTATATTCCCAGCAGGGACAAAATCCCAAGAAATATTTAAAATAAATAGACTTTGCTATGTTTGCGTTAAATGGGAGAAATATAAGAATAACTTAAAGTATATACAATGCTATCGTTGCTTGTCCTTTAACCACATTTCTACCCATTGTTGCGGAGAGGAAAGATGCCTGAATTGCTCTGGGCCCCATAAGTCAGCAGAGTGTACCTCAAACATTCAAAAATGTGCAAACTGTAGGGGGACCCATAAAGCAAACGATCCGGTATGTCCTAGCTTACAAAAGGAAATTGAGAAAAGAGAACAAATACAAAACACAGTAAAGGGAAGGGTAAACTCTCCCCCTACCCTGGATGGGAACCATTTTCCGTCACTTCCCAGGAAGCGCGACAATCTCGCGAACAGACCGCCGACTTGGGTGGAGAGGAATCCCACGACAAGTGCGCAAGCAGGGAATCTGCGCAGCAATGCAACAGACCCACGAGCCAACACTCAGACAGAAACAGCGGAAACACTGGGGGGTCTGCTTCGGGAACTAAAGAATTTACTAGCCAGCCCTGGGATAATTATTTTCATAAAGAAGGCATTGAATCTAGTAAAGGCGCTAACACAAGCACGCAATGGGAACGAGAGAATGGAAATTCTTCTCACTCAGGGGTTAGCCCTCTTCGACTAACAAAATACACGGCAGGATTGAACATTGTAATATGGAATTCAAATGGAATTACTCGAAAGATAGTCGAACTTATAGACTTTGCAAATAAAAGAAATGCTCATGTCATCCTTATTTCAGAAACAGGGCTTAAAATTAGCAGTAGATTATACATCCCAGGATTTACAACATTTAGAAAAGATGCAGAAGCCCCATCTCGAGGAGTCCTCTTAGCTATTCGCAATGAGCTCCAACCGGTTCAATATCCGCTAACTGATTTAGGCCATTTAGAGGCGGTTGCGGCCACAATCCTCACAATAACAGGCAGGCTGCTAATAGTCAGTGTCTACAATTCACCAGCAAGAACCCGATTGCTAAACATAGGAGTAGTTAAAGCTCTATTTCAAAACGTCGGAGATGTTATCATCGCCGGCGACTTTAACGCCAGACACTACGATTGGGGGTGTAGAAGCAATAATACTAACGGGATAGCGCTTCATAATTTTTGCCTACGAACTGGGATTCAGGTCGTTCATACAAACGAGCCCACACGTTATCCAACATCGAGCAGGCAGAGGCCAAGCGTACTGGATATAGCGCTGGTAAAAGGCTTAAGAAAAGTAGAAGCCAACGCAGTCAGCTGGCATGAGCTCGATTCCGATCATAACCCAGTAGTAGTAAAGTTAAAGAAAAGCGCCCAATATACATTAAAAAAGGGATGGGATCTAAAAAGAGCCAACTGGCAGGAATATAGGAGAAATATATGTCAACTTATTAATATAGAACCTATCTCCTCAAGAAATCAACTTGAAAAAGAAGTGGACCACTTGACAGAGGTGATAATAAAATCAGCAAATCTTGCTATCCCAAAGACTAATATTGGTCATCGGCAGGATGAGATCCCCGAAAGTATAAAAAAGATGATCGTTGAAAAAAATAGAGCAAGGCGAATTTGGAACAGGACACGAAACAGGGAAGCTAAAATAACACAAAATACACTTAGAGGGCAAATACAAATAGCAATAGCAGAATGGCGAAAAAAGCTCTGGCTAAATAAGGTCTCATCTCTCTCAGCAACAGACTGTTCTCTATGGCAATACGTGCGCCGATTGCGAAATCAAAAGACACGCATAGGCCCCTTGGAAGGAAATAATGGTCTAGAATACCGTCCAGCAGAGCAAACTGAAATTTTGGCAAAGTCATATGAAGAGCAATTTATTAATAAAGAAAAAACAGGACCAACAAGAACGAAACTATTAAAGAAAGCGAAGTCGCTAATAGAGGAAGAAAAAGAAAACCCTGCTTATCCCATTATAAAACCGAAACATGTCAAAAAATATATAAAATTAATAAAAAGCAAAAAAGCACCCGGATTCGATGGCATTCTACCTATATTTTTAAAACAGCTTCCAGGGAAGGCGATACTTTTGCTAGCGTATATATTCACTGCAATGTTGCGTTTCAGCCACTTTCCCACACAATGGAAAAAAGCCGAAATAGTGCCTATTCCAAAGCCTGGGAAACTCGCTACAAAAGCAATAAACTACCGCCCAATCAGCTTACTCCCGGTAATGAGTAAACTAGCAGAACGCTTCATATTAGAATGGCTAGAGAAGGAAACCGAGGAGCGCCAACTGTTACCTGCCTTTCAGTTTGGATTTCGGAAAAGGCACTCAACAACCCACCAGATTGTCAGAGTTACCAAATATATCCGCGAACGGCTGCGGCGAAAGAAAGCCACCGGCATGGTCCTCTTGGACATCGCTAAGGCTTTCGACAGCGTCCGTCATTTAAACTTGGTCGTGAAATTACTGGACTATGGAATCCCTAAACAATTGTGTCATCTAATAGCTGAATTCTTATTGAACCGCTCTTTCCGAGTAAGAATCGACAACAAATATTCCGGCTGGCACCCAATACAGGCAGGGGTTCCGCAAGGCGCGCTCACATCCCCATTGCTATACGCCTTATACACAGCGGATATGCCGAAAATGAAATTTGTACAAATTGCCCAATACGCAGACGACACGGCCTTGTATTATTCGAACAAAAATTTTACCTGCTTGAAACGAAGACTAGAAGAAGGGGTCAAGGAAGTCCTGACTTATTACAAAAAATCAAGTCTAAGAATAAATCCAGATAAGTCAGAAGTAATTCTTTTTACAAAAAAAAGAAAATACTTACACACCAAGGTTCAAATAGAAGAAGCAAAATTAAAATGGCTTCCCAAAGTAAAATATTTAGGAGTCATATTAGACAGGCAGGCAAACTGGGCAGCACACTGTCGAATGATACTGGCAAGAGCAAGACAAACGTGCAGGGCAATATGGTCCTTGGTACGTCCTAGCTCGCCTCTGGATGTTGATAAGAAATTACATCTATATAAGGCAATAGTCAGGCCAGGAATGGCGTATGCTGCTCCTGCCTGGCTGCCGCATATATCGAAGTCGAATCTCCTTCAACTCGAAAGAGTGCAATCTAGGCTATTAAGAGCCATTGCCGACCCACCCCCAGGCATCAACAATGAAATAATCAGAGTGGGCTTTGAAATGGAAACACTAGGAGAACATCTCAACAAAAGCATCCTAAAATTCAAGATGAAAACTCTAGTGAATGAAAACAACCTAATAAATGAAATTTATAGTTAGATAAACATAAGTTTATGTATTTCGCTAGTATATATTTCATCTTTATATTTTATATTATCTTATATTTTTTAATTAAATTGAATGCAAGGTTTTTAAAATTTTCCTTGCCCCAAGCCTAAATGGAAAAAAATAAAATGAAATAAGTTACAAAAACTAAGAACCGATAAAATGTATAGCGTGAGGTCGGTTATCAAACAAGTATGTACATTAATGCTCTGAAATGTATTGTAAATGTATATGTATAAAATGAATTTAATAAATAAACTTAAACTTAAACT